>JASVEL010013798.1:0-132580 GCA_032618575.1 Nicotiana noctiflora | reverse complement strand
AGTAATTTGTAGATAATATCAAAAATTTAAATTCTACAATTTGAATTCAGCTCGTCGAAACTCTTATTAGTTGAATCTGGTCTTATTTTTATTAAAATATTTTTTCCTGCACCTAATAAAGAAGTTGTAGTCAAATTGTAGATATATGCAGTAATTTGTAGATAATATCAAAAATTTAAATTCTACACTTTGAATTCAGCTCGTCGAAACTATTATTAGTTGAATCTGTTTTTTTTTCGAGATTTAAATTGTAGTCCTAGAGAGAAATATGCAGATTTGAATCTGTTAAATTTGACCACATACAGTATCTACAATATATCTACATTTTATCTACAATATATCTACAAATTAACTACAAACTATAAATAAACTACAATTTGTCTACAATTTATCTACAATCTGGAGACACTATATATTAAAATATTTTTTCCTGCACCAAATAAAGAAATTGTAGTCAAATTGTAGATATATGTAGTAAATTTGTAGATAATATCAAAATTTTAAATTCTACAATTTGAATTCAGCTCGTCGAAACTCTTATTAGTTGAATCTGTTCTTGAGCTGTTCAATCTTTTTTTTTCGAGATTTAAATTGTAATACTAGAGAGAAATACGTAGATTTGAAATTTCTTTCTCTTTTAAAAATTGATTTTAATGTAATATCAATTAATCCCAAGTTTCTCTCCTTATTTTTATTAAAATATTTTTTCCTGCACCTATTAAAGAAGTTGTAGTCAAATTGTAGATATATGCAGTAATTTGTAGATAATATCAAAAATTTAAATTCTACAATTTGAATTTAGCTCGTTGAAACTCTTATTAGTTGAATATGTTCTTATTTTTATTAAAATATTTTTTCCTGCACCTAATAAAGAAGTTGTAGTCAAATTGTAGATATATGCAGTAATTTGTAGATAATATCAAAAATTTAAATTCTACAATTTGAATTCAGCTCGTCGAAACTCTTATTAGTTGAATCTGTTTTTTTTTTTAGATTTAAATTGTAGTTCTAGAGAGAAATACGCAGATTTGAATCTGTTAAATTTGACCACATACAGTATCTACAATATATCTACATTTAATCTACAATATATCTACAAATTAACTACAAACTATAAATAAACTACAATTTGTCTACAATTTATCTACAATCTGGAGACACTATATATTAAAATATTTTTTCTTGCACCAAATAAAGAAATTGTAGTCAAATTGTAGATATATGTAGTAAATTTGTAGATAATATAAAAAATTTAAATTCTACAATTTGAATTCAGCTCGTCGAAACTCTTATTAGTTGAATCTGTTCTTATGAGCTGTTCATTCTTTTTCTTTTTTTAAGATTTAAATTGTAATCCTAGAGAGAAATATGTAGATTTGAAATTTCTTTCCCTTTTAAAAATTGATTTTAATCCCAAGATTCTCTCCTTATTTTTAGCACGTTAATTTAGAATCAATTAATTTCAAGATTCTCTCCTTATTTTTAGCGCGTTAATTATGGAAGATTCTGCTCAATTAATCGTTTACTAAATAAATGGTACAGAAATTGTAGGAAAAATATGGACCGAGCGGGTAATTTAAATACTATGCACATTTTTTATAATAAAGTTTCATATATGGTATAGATAGGAAAAAATCTCATAAAAATAAGATCATTTAGTAAATAACCTTTACAAAAAACAATTCACGTATGAAGCAACATCTGAAAGTTAGGCCTAATAACAAGGTCCAACCCACCAAGGAGATCAGTGTGCCCCTGTAAGCCCATATCACCTACTACTATTATAATAATGTCAATAAAAGAAGTTTCATTATTAAAGTCGTTGCCTCCAATTTCTGGGGGAAGTATACAAATAGCCATTTTAGGACTGCTATTGAGGGTTTCAGTACCTATTTTCTCCTGAAAAGTTGAACTTTAGGATAAAAATTAAATTAAAAAACTGAGATTCAAGTCACATTGGCTATTTTTGTCAAATCGTAGCCCTCTAGAAGGGTTACTTTGTGTCATTGCTACCAATTTCTTCGATCGGAATTCAGATCTTATACAGTGTCTTAAAATATGCTTTAACATGTCGAAAGTTAAATAACTTTTGAATAACATTGGCCCAATATCTCACTGAGTTTAGCGCATTAATGTTTGGGGAAGTGCACAGTTAACCACTAATTAGAGATATTTTTACTTTTTAACTATTGTTTAAAATATATTTACTATTTAGTCAGTGATATAATTTTTACCTTCCCGTACAAAAATACCCATGTGCTAGACATGTGTGTTGTGTAAATATTAAGGACAAATTGTCCTATATTTGCACCTTATGTTGTTAAACTTTAGGACATTATGTTCTTAACTTCATATATGTAATGTAAATGTTAAGGACATGGCGTCCTTAACTTCATGTGTGTAGTATAAATATTAAGGACATAATGTCCTTAACTTGTATTTGCACCTTCTGTTAAACTTTAGGATCTGCAGTGTAAATATTAAGGATAGGGTATCCTTAACTTCATATATGTGGTGTAAATGTTAAGGATATAGTCTCTTTAACTTTATGAGTGTTGTGTAAATATAAGGACATAGTATCTTTAATTAACTTCATGAATGTTGTATAAATATTAAGGACAAAGTGTCATATATTTGCATCTTTCGTTATTATACTTTAGAACATTATGTCCTTAACTTCATGCGTGCAGTGTAAATGTTAAGGACATGGCGTCCTTAACTTCATGTGTATAGTCTATATATTAAGAACATAATGTCCTTAATATTTACACAACACTCATGAAGAAAGGATAAAACCGACTTTTCGTATTAATGTTAATGAACTAGTGACTATTTTTGCTTACCATTAAAAGTACTAAATAAAAATTAAATATCATGTTAAAAAGTGGCTATCACACGCCATTTTTACTTAATGTTTCGTGCCCATACCCAATAAGATCATTTGATCATCTTGCACAAGGAAACTGGAAAGAAAAGAAGAGGCGTGAGCTAAGGGAGAAGTGCTTCCTTGTTCTGCTCTTATATTTCCATCCCTTTTAATTCAAATACACGGCATTTTAGGAGTTTCAGAATAGGAAAATACAGTATGGTGGTAGTCATGGCCAACTTTGTCATCGTTTGTGATGATAAGGAGATATACATATCAACAACTATATGAAAATTAGAACCGATAGTTATATGAATTCTCATTATTCATGTCACTTCATTCTCCATCAAATATAGGAAAAGATCATGTGTAGAAGAATAATTCAGTCTTTTCAAGAAATATATTTAATAGGAATTATATAAGTTGCAATCATTATCAGATACGGATTCAGAATTTAAATATTATGAGTATTTTAAGATTTTTAATATTGAACTCATTATGTATATTTAAAGTTATAGGTTCAAATCTATTATTTTTACAATTTTAATGAATTATACCACATAAATTTCTATTCCGCATCGAATAATATGAATTTAATTGAACTCATAACTATTACACTTTATCCGCCTCTGATCATTATTATGAGCAGATCCAAAACCAAACAGCCACATGTTGTGTTGCGTAATAGAGGGGTTAAAACTTTGGAACAAGTTCCTCCAATTCCTAACTGCTACAAGAAATGGGCTACCTCATTTCCTTCCAAGGATATCACTTTGTGCGGCCAATTATTCCATTATGAAAATGACTTCCATTTCATTTCTTTAAATATTCTAATCTCTTTAATTTGCCTTTTCCTTTTATCAAAATGCTCTCTCTCCACCCAAACCACCACCTGAATTACGTGAAAGGCTATATGAAGCTCTTCAACGAGAAGAAATAATAACAATATAATAATAATAATATAATATTAATAACACTCGGTAGAAGAGCAGTTCGAGTAATTACTTAAAGTAAATTAATCGATCATTTTAAAGAAGTCTGAATTTTTTTTTTTTTTTTTTGATGAAACGAACATTAAAGTTGGAGGTGAATGTACAGTATATATAGTGGGTGCGCTCATGCCTAATTAATTATTCGGTATTTAAACCCACTGACCTGACTAATTGCATTCGCTCCAGATAACTGCTTGAGTTCTAATTATATTAGTATTGTACATATGAATAATTTTATAACATAGATGTTACAGTAATTTGCATTTTTTTTTAAGGAAAGCAAAAAGAATAATATTATTCTACCCATTCACATATATAAGATAGCATATATAAGCATGAAGTTGGCAATAATGCATATATATGCTGTCGGTGATTAATTCATCTATGAGAAAAGCCATGTGGTAAGAGGCTAACAGCCCTTATTAGTTGTTACAGCATTTAACTACGTAACCAAATATAAAAATCAGAAACTGTAATGAGGTGTTGAATCAACTTTAATTTATGGTGGAGCATTTAAATGCCTCTTCAATCGTTTGTCAACCCACTGAGTGAATCAAACGTTGTACAAACCCAGCCCCCACCAGGCCATATGCCAATGTTCCTGCAGTGCCTGAGCCACCATTGTTTATTTGTTTTGTTGCACCGTACCTTGTGACTAGTGGTGTACATGGATCGAATTGGTTCGATTTTTATCAAAATCAAATCATGATTGGTTCAATTTTGTCGGGTTTTCAGGTTTTCAGATTTTTTTGTTACATAAATATTATTTCAATCTTACGTTATTAAAATTATAGATAAAACTTTGATAAGTGAATTTATGTTTAGTAAATATCAAAACTTTGAAGGGCCGGCTTGGCTCAGCGGTAAGCTTGCTTGCCGTGGTGTGTCAGGTCGCGGGTTCGAATCAGCCTCTCTGCAAAGCAGGGGGAAGGCTGCCTAGAGTATTCCCTTCCCCAGACACCCACGAAGTGGGTATTGAACTGGGTCGGCCCTTTAAATATCAAAAAATGGCAAACATATGATGTATTAAAATATTCTAATGGGAGAAATTTTTTAGTAACACGTGATAGTTATTTTCTTAGTCGTCTAACAATAAATTTTCGTTAATTACGCTTTCAAGGTTAATACATGAGAGGATCTCAAATATTTCTACATTTTCTAAAGAAAAATCATTACAAAGTCTTAAAAATATAAATAAAATTTATATATTTATATTTCGGTTTGGTTCGGATTTTTTTACTCAATACCAAACCTAGTCGGGGTTTTTAATCGATTTGGTTTTGGTTTTTCGGTTTGGTGCAGTTTTTCTGGTTCGGTTTGAACACCCCTACTTGTGACACGCTTACTCATATTTACAATAAACCACATTAGTTTATTATGATTAAGTAAAAAATTAAGATTAAAATATATTGTAGTTAATTATGATTGAGTGATAAAAGTCTGTATAAGTAATACATGTCAAACATTTATCAGTTTGATGTAAATACTATGTATAAAAAGATTTCTTTAACTTAAATTTATATGAATTTATAAGTTTTTCATAATAAAGTTTTATGAAGAAAAGGAAGGTCGGGCCAAATAGGCTATTAATCGACTGGCCTAGTCAAATTTTTCTTCCTCTTCTTCTTCTTGAATTAGCTCAGTCAATTTATGTTGACAGGACGAAAATTTGCTAAATTAGATGGAATGATTAGATTAGATTATTTAGGAGCACGTAACGTCTCATACCCCCTGATAGTTCTGAGAGCTATGTACAATATTATATTGGTATAGCCGTAGAGATGATTATACGCGTATCTCACATCTATTGATTTCGTATCAAAACCGTGCTCATATTCCGATTTTTCTGTATTGCATGTAGATTCCTGGAAATTTTCTTTATTTGTTTAGTTGTCTAATTTTCTTTTCAGAGTTCTCATTCCAGTGAACTTGGTGCTCTCCACAAGAGGAATAAATCAACATTGATGCATTACACAATTAAAATAAGTAATGAAGTAACATAGTTTAGCTGTTTATATTTATTTACCCTAAAAACGGATAACAATTGAATTGATATATCGTTTTACAGACACATAACAATTTTACTTGGCATAAATCGAGAAAAACGTAAATTGATATTGAAAATGACGGTAAGAAAAACGTAAACTGATATTGAAATTGACAGTAAAGGGACAAATTCAAAACAAACGAATCAAATAGTCTTGGCCCTCAAATTCGATCACCCTTGAACCAAGTGAAGATATAGTTGACACAAGAACAAAGTAACAAGATAATAAAATCTAGAGAAAAACAGTATATTGCTTTGTATTGCGTGAATGTGGTCCTCTTTACAAATGATCAGACCCCCTTTATATAGTAGGGGACTCTAACTCTTGGTACAATTCTAAATACAGTAAGAAATTCCATGATTGACTAATTAACCGGCCTCTTCTTGATGCGTGCCGGGATTTGCATCGTGATCCTCGTTCAACTGCGGATATTCGTCTTTCCGTTATTCGACCCAGTAAGCTTCCCTTGATCCCTTTCTTATTCGGTCTCGATCTTGGCCGATCTCAATCTTGGTCGATCTTGGTTATGGTCAGTCTCGATATCGATCTCAGGGTCTCGAGCTCGGCAATCTATCTTTACACCACTGTCTGATATAGTATGGGATCGAATCCTAGTTTGTCACGTTCCAAGGCAAGCTCGATTTTGACCGTATACAGATACTCTCCTCATTTTTTGGAGAATAATGACAAGAAATAATATGAGACCTCGATCTTTACTCCGAAAAATAATGATGTAAGTAGCTAAAGTCAAAACAATGTCCTATCGGTGAAATTTCTGATTGAGAGAAGCTGGTCATAAAGCTCGAAGTGGCCAAATCGGAGGTCGAAGCGACCAAGGCCAATGTTGATGCAGTGGTGGCTATCTACCTGGCCGATGCTGAAGCTGCTCGGGTTCGAGCAAATTGGGTCACCGAGCATGCCAAATACTAATCTCGAATGTTTTGATCTTAGCCGAGATCGAGAGGGCTAAGGAGCTCGAAGTTGAAGCCAGGGGGTTAGCTTACCCCGATGATGATGATTCTGAGAGCATCAGTGGATCCAAAAGTGAAGAAGACCTTGAGGGTGAAGATGTTGCTCCTAGAGATAACTAGGCCCTTTTAGGATTTCAAATATTTTCTGTTTCTGTCGAGGCCGTTTCGGCTTTTGTAAAGAATTTTCATCGGGCCGTGTTGCCCTTGTAAAAAGGTTTTCATGAATATATAAAACTTTTTTCCTTCCATGGATTCTGAATCTATTGTCTTTTTTTTTTTAATTTATACAAGGATCGAAGCGCCTTAGCATAAAATTATGAAGTTATATTCGAAGGTCCAAGGTTGAGATGGTAAGGACATATAGTAAGTACTTCCCTCGACCGTTTCTAATGGGTAATCCCTAAGTGAATGTTCAAACTCGAATTAGGGTAGCCCTTAGGCTTAATATGTAGTCCTAGATTTGGGGTAATAATTCGATCTTGAATCTAGGCGGTGTTGAATTTGGCAAAGGATTTATTCCCACATCGGTAGGTTACCAAAAGTGGGTGGGATTTTTTCCTATAAAAGAAGGCCTAATGTTTAGGATTTAAACACACCTCTCATTTGCCTTCTTATCTTCTTAAGGCATTTGTATCTTCTCTCTTTAGTATTATTTCACTTGTATTTTGGAGTGGAATAAAATATTGGTTGTGTCCGAGGAGTAGGCAAAATTAGCCGAACCTCGTAAATTCTCGTGTTCCTTTTATTATTGCTTTATTGTCTTATTTATTATTTGGTGGCTGCCATAATTTTTGGTATAGTAGTTGTGACTCATTCACACTATATACATTTGGCTTCCGCAACAATTGGTATCGGAGCCAAGGTATTATCTCGGTATGCTTTGTGGTTGCAGCGTAGTCTGATCTTCCACATCAGAAAAGATTTATCTTGGTAACTCAGTCAAGGTTCTGCCTCAGTATGCTCTGTGGTTGCAGCTTAGTCTGATCTTCTACATCAGAAAGAAAATAATCTTGATTTGTGTCATCAGCTATTAAATAATATTTATGTCAAAGATGGGAGACAATAAACAAGAAGAATCTACATCAAGTGTCAGCAATACGTCATCATTGGCATCTTCGCTTATGACAAGAATTGTGTCAAATGCAAAATTTGCGGTAGAAATTTTTGACGGGTCCGGACATTTTGGGACGATGTGGCAAGGCGAGGTTCTAGATGTCCTTTTTCAACAAGGGCTAGATCTTGCTATTGAAGAAAAGAGACCGGATGGTATTGGAGAAGAAGATTGGAGAATTATCAACCGTGTTGCTTGTGGTACCATTCGATCCTACCTTGCTAGAGAGCAGAAATATCCATACACAAAGGAAACTTCTGCTAGTAAATTATGGAAAGCACTGGAGGATAAATTTTTGAAGAAAAACAGTCAAAATAAATTGTACATGAAGAAGAGATTGTTTCACTTCACCTATGTTCCTAGTACCACGATGAATGAACATATCACCATTTTCAATAAGTTGGTCACGGATTTGCAAAATATGGATACAACTTATGATGATGGTGACTTGGCCTTGATGTTGTTGGCGTCACTTCCTGACGAGTACGAGCACCTTGAAACTACTCTACTCCATGGAAATGACGAAGTTTCTCTCGGAGAAGTTTGTTCGGCTTTGTATAGGCTATGAACAAAGAAAGCGAGAAAAACAGAAGGGCGGAGAAGGAGAAGCACTGTTCGTGAGGGGTCATTCTCAAAATCAAACAAGGACAAGGAAAGGAAGATCTAAGTCAAGATCAAAACCCAGCAAAGATGAATGTGCCTTTTGTCGAGAAAAAGGGCACTGGAAGAAAGATTGTCCGAGGTTGAATAATACGGCCAAACATAACAATGGAAAGGCCATTATGGATTCAAATATTGCTGATTGTGATGATTCGAATTTCTCATTAGTTACAACGGAGCCGTCAATGTCATCAGACATATGGTTGATGGACTTGGCTTGTAGCTATCATATGTGTCCCAACAGGGATTGGTTTGTGGACTTTCAAGAAGGAGAATATGGAGTCGTCCAAACAGCGGATAACAACCCTCTTACCTCATATGGAATTGGTTCAATACGATTAAGGAACCATGATGGAATGATCAGAACATTAACAGATGTTCGATATGTATCGGGTTTGAAGAAAAATCTCATCTATGTGGGAGCCCTAGAATCAATAGGGTTCAAAATTATTGCAGAAAATGGAGTGATGAGAGTATGCTCCGGTGCACTAGTGGTAATGAAGGCCAATCGGAAGAACAATAACATGTACCGTTATCTCGGTAGTACAGTTATTGGGACAACGACAGTGACGTCCAGTGACAACAAAGAGGCAGAAGCAACCAGGCTATGGCACATGCGCTTGGGACATGCTGGAGGAAAATCCTTGAAAACTCTATCAGATCCAAGGATTGTTGAAAGGGGTAAAGGCTTGCAATTTGGAGTTTTGCGAGCATTGTGTCCAAGGGAAACAGACAGAGGTTAAATTTGGTATAACAATCCATAATACTAAAGGCATTTTGGATTATGTACACTCTGACGTTTGGGGTCCTTCCAAAACACCTTCATTGGGTGGGAAGCACTATTTTGTGACCTTTGTTGATGATTTTTCCCGAAGAGTATGGGTGTATACAATGAAGAGCAAAGATGAAGTGCTGGGAATTTTTCTCAAATTGAAGACGATGGTGGAGAATCAAATGGGCAGGAGGATCAAGTGTATTCGCACAGACAATGGAGGTGAATACAAAAATGATCATTTCAATAATGTCTGTGAAAATGATGGCATCGTCCAATACTTCACTGCCAGACATACACCACAACAAAATGGAGTGGCAGAACGTATGAACCGGACCTTGGTGAATAAGGTACGGTGTATGTTGTCCAATGCTGGCTTGGGCAAAGAATTTTAGGCCGAGGCAATTACATATGCATGCCACCTCATTAATCGTCTACCATCTACTACTATTGATGGCAAGACACCATTTGAAAATTGGTATGGAAAGCCTGCTGTAGATTATGACTCTTTGCACGTGTTTGGCTCAACTGCATATTATCATGTGAGAGAGTCAAAATTGGATCCAAGGGCAAAGAAGGCTATTTTTATGGGGATTACTTCTGGAGTCAAAGGATACCGCTTATGGTGTCCTATTACAAAGAAAGTAATATTCAGCAGGGATGTTACCTTCGATGAATCTGCTATGGTAAACAAGGTAACAAATGTACATACCAAACAAGATGATGGTGCTTCTAAGCAGGTGGAGTTTGAGGGAAAATTTATCTTTCCTACACAAGAAACAGAGGAGGAATGAAGATTATCCTCTGGAAGGAGAGCCAGTAGAGGAGATTCCAACTCAGGAACCTTAACAACAACTTGAATCAATAGCAACCAGCAGGCCAAAAAGGAAAATTATGAAACCTGTTCGTCTCATAGAGACAGTTGCTTGTGCAACCGCAATTGCAGTTGATGATGTTCCTACCACTTATAAAGACGCAGTCCAAAGTTCAGATGAAGATAAGTGGAGGATTGCCATAAATGATGAAATACAGTCCCTTCATCAGAATCATACATGGAGATTGGCCAATCTCCCGAAGGGAAAGAAAGCAATTGGGTGCAAATGGATATTTGCAAAGAAGGAAGGATTTCCTAACCAAGTAGATGTTCGCTACAAAGCAGGTTGGTGGCCAAAGGATATGCTCAAAAGGAGGGAATTGATTACAATGAAATATTTTCTCCAGTTGTAAAACATTCCTCCATTCAAATTATGTTGGCTTTGGTAGCACAATTAGATTTGGAACTAGTTCAGATGGATGTAAAAACTGCGTTTTTACTTGGAAACTTGGAGGAGGAAATCTACATGACTCATCCAGAAGGATTCAAAGTTGTTGGAAAGGAAAATATGATTTGCAAACTTGAAAAATCATTGTACGGGTTGAAACAATCTTCTAGACAATGGTACAAATGATTTGACAAGTTTATGTTGCAGCAAGGGTCAAGAGAAGCAAATACGATCATTGTGTGTATTTGCGCAACCTTAAAAATGGTTCATTTATATATCTTCTCCTATATGTTGATGATATGTTGATTGCTTCCAAGAATTCGGAAGAAATTGATAAGTTGAAGATTCAACTGAAGAAGGAGTTCGAGATGAAGGATCTGGGTGAGGCGAAGAAAATTCTTGGCATGGAGATAAATAAGAGATAAACGTTCCAAGAAACTATGTTTACCTCAGAAAGAATATTTGAAGAGAGTACTACAACGTTTTGGCATAGATGACAAGACTAAGCCAGTTAGTACTTCACTTTCTCCCCATTTTAAGCTAAGTACTACCATATCGCCAAAGGATGAAGCTGAACGAGAGTATATGTCAAAGGTACCATACGCAAATGTTGTTGATAACTTGATGTATGCTATGGTCCGTACGAGACCTGACATTTCACAAGTTGTTGGAGTTATTAGCAGATATATGCATAATCCAGGAAAGGAGCATTGGCAAGCTGCGAAGTTGATTCTACGGTATATTCATAATGTACTGTAAATATCGGGTTAGTTTTTTAGCAGGAAGACAATCAGTCTGTAGTTGGATATTGTGACTCAGATTTTGCGGGTGATCTCGACAAACGAAGATCAACTACTGGTTATGTGTTTAATTTTGCAAAGGCACCAGTTAGTTAGAAGTCTACTTTGCAGTCAACAATTACTTTGTCTACAACAGAGGCAGAGTACATGGCTATTACAGAGGCTGTGAAGGAGGCAATTTGGCTTCAAAGATTGCTAAAGGAGCTTGGTATTGAACAAAACAGTATCACAATTTTTTGTGATAGTCAAAGTTCTATTCAATTAGCGAAGAACCAAGTTTATCATGCAAGGATGAAGCACATTGATGTTCGGTATCATTTCGTACGAGAAATTATAGAAGAAGGTGGAGTCACGGTGAAGAAAATTCATACTATGGAGAATCCTGCTGATATGCTGACAAAAGTAGTGACTGCGGTCAAGTTTCAACATTGTTTGGATTTGATCAACATTGTTGAACACTGAAGATTGAAGGTGAAGACACAACCAAAATTTATTATAGAGAGAAAATTGAAGATGTGAAACTTTTGCCAAGGTGGAGATTTGTTGAATTTGGAAAGGGATTTATTCCCACATCGGTAGGTTACCAAAAGTGGGTGGGATTTTTTCCTATAAAAGAAGGCCTAATGTTTAGGATTTGAACACACCTCTCATTTACCTTCTTATCTTCTCAAGGCATTTGTATCTTCTCTCTTTAGTATTATTTCACTTGTATTTTTGAGTGGAATAAAATATTGGTTGTGTCCGAGGGGTAGGCAAAATTAGCCGAACCTAGTAAATTCTGGTATTCCTTTTATTATTGCTTTATTGTTTTATTTATTATTTGGTGGCTGCCATAATTTTTGGTATAGTAATTGTGACTCATTCACACTATATACATTTGGCTTCTGCAACAGGCGGCCTTTGGGTTTGGTAGATAGTTCCGAGTGTGAATGGTTTCTCGAACTCGAGTTAGGGTAACCCTTAGGCTTTATAGTCGAGTGACGATTTTCTCGAACTCGAAGTAATGTAGCCCTTGGGCTCGATAGATAGTCCCCGAGTGAGAATGGTTGCTCAAATTTGAGGTAGGGTAGCACTTAGGCTTTATAGTCGAGTAATGATTTGTTCAAACTCGAAGTAAAAGTATCCCTTAGGATTTAAGGTCGAGTGAGGACTTGCTCGAACTCGAGATAAGGCAGCCATTGGGCTTTGTAGTTGAGTGAGAATGATTTCTCGAACTCGAAGTAAATGTGTCCCTTAGGCTTTAAGGTCGAGTGGGGACTTGCTCTAACTCGATACAAGGTATCCCTTGGTCTTTGTAGTCAAGTGAGAATGATTTCTCAAACTCGAAGTAAAATTTTCCCTTAGGCTTTAAGGTCAAGTGAAGACTTTCTCTAACTCGAGATAAGGTAGACATTGGGCTTTGTAGTCGAATGAGAATGATTTATCGAACTCGAAGTAAAAGTAGCCCTTAGGATTTAAGGTCGAGTGAGGACTTGCTCTAACTTGAAGTAAACTGGCCCTTGGGCTCGATAAAGAGTCCCGGGGCGAAGATTTGCTCGAACTCGAGTTAATGTAGCCCTTGGGCTTTATAGTAGAATGAGAATTATTTCTCGAATTTGAAACAAGGTAGCCCTAGGCTTTGTACCCTTTTTCAGCTCTCGAATTTTTTTGTTTTCTTTAACATTCGTCTTTACAAAAGTTGGAATGCCTTGGCATGAAATGTGTCACACCTCCTTTTTACGCACCCGCGGGAATGCGAGGGAGTTTTTCCAATTGAAGGACAATCGAGACGGGATCAATTTATTTAATTCGAGTCGCCACTTGGAAAATAATGGTGTCCCAAGTCACCGGTTTAATCCCGAACCGAGGAAATTTATGACTCCGTAATACAGTCTGCGAAACTAGAAACCTGGATAAGGAATTCTGTTAACCCGGGAGAAGGTGTTAGGCACTCCCGGATTCCGTGGTTTTAGCACGGTCGCTCAATTGCAATTTTTGTTTTTATCTGATTTCTTTATATATTTTAACTATGTATTTTTAATGCTCCGCTTTTTTTTTTAGAAGAATTGCGACGTCACGAAAACACATTTCGAGTCACACCGCAACCAGTACGCCTGTGACTTTAATGTATTTCAGTTCCGCCGAGAGTAAGATTTGGGTCGCATAAATGCGCACCCGTATTTAGGAAAATAATTTACTTATAAATCGTGCCTAAAGAGTCTATCGTCTTTATTAACTTTTGGGAGAAGACCGTGAAATCCACTAAACGGCCCTTCCAAGTCTAAGGTTTTCATTGCAATTAATTTGAGGGCCCCGCAATTGGGTATTTAATGCGGCGAGGCTCATCTCATTTTATTAACTAAGGTCGAACCTAAAGCAACTATATTTTTTACTAAACCGATTTCAACTTCTTGTAAGACTAATATTAGCAAGTGACTATAGTTTTAGGCCTCTTAGAGATTATTTGACGATATGAGAGATTGAATTGGGCCCGTAATGCTATATTTGGATCATATGCATGAACTACTCTTAAATTTGAACCCACAATTGTTACATTAGTGTATGCACACTTGTATTACACTATTATTGATTGATCAACTTATGTACTGCATTAAACACGTTTTTTTTCGAGCATTTAAAATTTAACTAATCTCCAAATTTGAGTTTTCACCCGAGTTTGAATTCATACGTGTATTTCCAATAACAAAGCTCTACTAGATCTCTTGTCAGCTATTAGTGCTTCTTTTTGAATCTGAATTTAATTACAACCCAATACTATTAATGTAGTGTCAAATTTTTTGCTAATTCATTATATCTATACTAATTAGTCATTACAATTTTGTTAACACCTTTGATTACAAGCCTAACCAATTCGTCAAGCCTAGAACTCGATTATGCTTGCGCCACTGTTATTCAATTCGAGCATATTCAGTTGTTGTTAAACAAATAACACATAATCTCCTCTCGCTGTGAGCTCCCTAATGGTTTCATGTATTCAAAATTCGAAGATTTACACGAGTTCAAACTAGTCCTTATTATACAGTTTTACAACTGATCCACTAAACAAATAACATACAGGTTTAGTCATTCTTTACATAAAACTAAACTAAAACAGAACTTCAGCAAAACAGCTCAACAGTATTCACTTTGTTTCCATAAGCATGAGGTTTACAAAATGTGTACCTGGAAGTCACAATGAATGGGAATCAGTTGCAGCAGCAGAAGATACAACAACAACAATAGCAACAGGGTAGAACAACAACCAAGCCAGCCAACAGCAAACAACCAACAGACCAGGAGTAGCAAAACCAAACAAACACACCAAATAACCAGTGAAAAGAACCCCAACCAGCAGAACAAACGACCCAGAAATAGATGCAAGAAACCCGTGTAAACTCCAAACAAGAACCCAATGAAACAGTAACCAAAAGTCTAATGGTCACTCAAGAAAGATTGATTGAAATCCCAGTGGAACCAAAGCACACGCAGGTAGAAGAAAGCACCGGTTTTCTGCTCTTCCTGTGTACTTGAACTTAGACACTTATATCTCACTTTATTTTTCTCACCCAAATGTATCCCTATTCTCTGCTCTTTTCTAAGGTTTTCTCCCGGTTCCACTCTAAGGTCTGTGTGTCCCTTCTTATAGTTGAGACCAACAGCTCCTAAGGTTACTCCCCCCATGTCAGAGGCTCTATTTGCCCATACCCTCTCTGTTTCTAGCACTAAAAATTGTCTAAGTGTGGGCTTTAGTAAATTAAAATGTGAAATGCAGAACCTGGTGGAGTGCCTTGCTGTACTAGCAGGCTCCACTAGGCTATCTTATGGGCAGGTGATTAAACAATTGGCCTTAATCTAGTCCTAACAATTATATTCAGTTAAGTCCTAATCCAGAATCAAACAGATGACAAGCCCTAATGGTGAATTGCATACGGGCGGACAACCAAATGAACAATCATACAAACAAGTTAACTCGTTGACGACGTTAAATAAACTAGACATACGAAGCTATTGCAGCATTGAATTTAAACAAAAACTGGTAAAATGGGAATTGACCGAATAAAAGGTCTTTTGAGAAGAACAGAAAATGATAGGAAGAAGAAAATTCTAGAACTAGAACACAAAAATACAAATAAGGAACGTGAGCTGAAATTGTAGGGGAAATGAACTACCTCAAGAGAATCTGCCGACCCAAGCTCGACCTTGGTTTGGAACTATTGAAGCCAAATGGGCTTTAATCGAGATGTTCTCGATTGAGAACACCTAGACTAAAGTCCCTTAAGCTTCAATTACAACTAATCCGGCTCAAATTGGCTTCTTCGAAACTAGGGTTCTTGGGGCTCAATTTTAGGGCTTTTACAATTCTGGCAAGATTCGAGCTAAGCCAGGGTTAGTAGGGGTACGAGGGAGGTGTGAGGAGTCACGGGTGTGAATTTGGGGTGGTTTGGCGTGGTTTGGGTTTGAACTCGAATCTTCGATTGAAGATTCGAGACGTTTGAGGCTGATTCGAGGCTAACGGACTATGGATTCGTGTAGAGGGGGTTTAGGGGGAGCTATGGTGTTGATTGGGTGGCCATTGGCCTACTTCCGCCGGTGGAGACGATTTCCGGCCGGCGGAGTGCGGCGGGGGAAGGCGGCGTCGGCTTTGTCTCTGTGGGAGACGATGAAATGAATACGAGTTAGGGTTTTGGGGGGGTCTTGGGTAATTAAAATCAAAGTTTTAATCTCGACCGTTGGATGGTGGGAGCCAACGGTCCAGATCATTCCTATTAAACTAAACGGGTTCGTTTGGTCAAGTGGGAGGGCGGGTTAGCGGGGCGGATCCGGGCAGGGGTAATGTGATCTTGGCCGTTGATCAACCTGAGATCAATGGCCCAGATCAAGCGTGACTAAAACGACATCGTCTGGGCGTCTCCTGAAGGTGCCTGACTTGGATCGGGTATAGGTAAGTGTTTTGGGCTTGATTTTGGGTTTATTTGAGTGGCCCAGTTCCGATTTTCTTCCATTTTCTCTTCTTTTCTTTTATTTTATTTCCATAAGTCATTTCAAACTAAATTCTAAACTCCTAGATTAATTTGTGGAACAAAATTAACTTATCAAAAGGTGTTAGTTAGCTTCTAATAACGATTAAGCACACATATTTAGATACCAATGGTAAAATGAAATCACACAATTGGACAATAAATGGTAAAAAATGCGAAATACATTATTTTTGTTATTTTTCATTTTCGTAAAACAAACTCAATTACTCTAAATTACCGACATGAATTTATATGCAAATGCAAACAAATAAGAGGAAAATAACACAAAAAATCACAAAAATCACTCCCCACACAAAACTATTTTATTTTGCATTTTTGGGAGTAATTCTCGTATAGGGCAAAAATCACGTGCTCACCAAATGCTAAGGTTGTACTCGAATAACATGTTGCCTCTATTGCCTTTTTGGGCTAAGGCGTTATTGAGGTTTGATATTACCGAAGTTTTCTCCCGAAAAAAATCTTAAGTTTGAGATTCTGCCGAGGATAGCCTTTAGAACCGATTGTGAAAGAATTTTTATTTTTTGAAGGCCTATTTTGTTATGAATTTTGGACGTCTCCAAATCGTATTAAACTGGCCATAGCCTTTTAGTTCGGGTGTGCCCAGTGAGCTTGCTTCCCAGAGTTATCCAGAATTTGCCTTAGACAACAGTCCCTGAGTGGGTATGGCCGTGGCCTTTAAAATTCGAGGGTTGCATAAAATGTCTTATGCCCGCAATGCTTAATAGTTCAATATGTTTGAATTTTATTTCTTGGACGACAGTCCCCGAGTGTGGGTGTGATTGTTCTAACTCTGGTTATAATTGTCCTTTTAGCTCGATTCCATAATAGATCAAAAGCATGGAATTATAAAGTAGAAAAACTTTTTCTAAGGCATGAGAAATTGCAAGGAAAAATACTTCTCTTTATGCTTGTGAAAAATAATTACACATGTGTACATATATTGTGCCAGGGCTCGAACAACCTATTTGGGCACGGTTTGTTTGACTCTATGGACCTTATAAATCTCACCAATCGAGAACCTGTTATTATGAAGTAATTTGCTCACAACAAAGTTGACATCCAAGGGCAATGCACCCAGTATTCGAGGTTGATTTTAGAGGAACCTCGGATACTATTAATGATGTCTTTGATACTGATTCGTGATTGACCTTCGATTATAAGTTAGTAAGATCCATTGTTTCCTTATTAAAAATCTTGCCAACAATTCAAAGTAAAAAGAGTGCAACACATGCCTTGATAATAAGTGAATTTAACTATAATCACGCCTTAAATAATCACCTTCTTATGTAGTTTTGATGATAAACATGATAACAAAATACTTTTATTAGTGATTTTCATGATTTGTTGGTGATATATGGCTAAGGAAGGCTGAGGAGCAGTTTTGGAGTCAAAATTGGAGAAAAGAGGCCAAATGTGTAAATTCCCAATGAAGTCACGCCCCGCCAGCCCTCAGGATTCAAAAAGGTGGTTTGGCCGCGATTCTACCGTGATCGTGGCAGAACCGCGGTGCAAGGTTGCTGCAGAACTTCAGAGATTCTGAGAGGTTGATTGGCCGCGGTTCTACCGCGACCGCGGCAGGCGCAGAAACTTCAGGGGTCAAAGTGTCAAATACGGAATTTTTAGACCTAAACCCTATTTAAAATTATAGACTTCGCCTAAAGGAGGCATGTATTGATTTTTAGAGTACCTTGGCAAGGGAAACTATTGTGAGAGAATACTCCAAACATCTTTCTTCTTTTCTTTTGATTTTTATGTTGAATTCTATCTTAGTTTATGTTTCTATAGCCATGAGTAGCTAAATTCCTTGTCTAAGGTTTTGATGGAACCTATTGGATGATGAACTTCTTGTTTATGTGAATACAAATTGCTAGTTTAATCTCTATTTGTTCAATTTTGTATTTGTTGTAGTTAATTAATAGGATCCTCAATTATCTGTGCCTATTTAGTGTGCATAAATTGGAAAAGGGTGCATATTTAGGTTATTGTTAAACAACATCATTCCTAGATTATTAGAGAAATTTATAGTTGCGGGTTTAAAGGCGGGATTAGAGATACCGAATCCTTGGGTGTAATTTAAAGTAAATTGTGCTAAATAAAGTAAGCTAGTGTATCTCGGGAGAGTGCAGTAGTAAATTACTGTGATTACTCGGGAGAGATTTACGGTAAGATTAACGTTCATGATTGATAGAGATTTTTTGGTAAATTTGTATGAGCATAAACAGAAGGGATTCCATCAATAGGGGAAATCATTGCCTTAGATTCTTTTCATTATTGTCTACAACCTATTTAGTTTAGTTTACATTTATTTAGTTACTTGCAAACATAATTATTAAAGAAATACTCATCTGAGATTTGAATATTTGGAAACCTGGTTCTGAAGAATTAGTGGGTCTGAAGATAGTGGTCGATAGGTTAACTCTTTGTGGATTCGACCCTGGGCATAATACTCAGGTTATATTTGAAACGTCCACAAAGTTCTTTTTATAAGGCATAGTTGGGCGTGATCATGCCTTTAGACCTAAAGGCTTCGTGCAGCTCCTTTTCGATGACATGTAAGTGTTACTGTGTTAGTCAAAAATAGAAAGAATTGAAATAGAGCCGTACCTCAATAGTACTATCGTTTTAGATAAGTTACGTTCCAATTGTTCAGTAGTTATTCTCTGTCCATCATTCCGAGCTTATAAGACCATTTTCCTATTATCTCAAGAATCTGGTACGACCCTTCCTAGTTTGGTCCCAATTTCCCTTTGTTTAGATATCGGCTATTTAACGTGACCTTCCTTAGTACTAAGTCCCCATGAACTTTGACCTTGATCATTTCTCCTCTCACTTCGTGCAGAATTTTGTCTAGATTTGCTGCCTCCACAGTCTCCATTATACGATTGATATCGATCTCTATTTTACCTTGGTTCTCGGTCGATATCCCTCATGATTCTATCCATGGGCCTGTTAGTATAAATAGACCCAGAAGGGTTGCCTAGTTGATCATCCTCGACCCTGATCTTCGACTGATATCGATTGTGTACATCAGTCCAAGTGACAGCTAGATATTCAATCAAATTCTGCTTTAAATACTGTGAAGCTACGGAGCTTTGAACGTTGAGACCTAAGTGAAAGCTTGAATAGCCCAATCGTCGGTGATTGGTGGCAAATCTATTCGTTCCATTTGTAATCGAGATATGAATTCTCGAAGCATCTTGTTGTCCTTATGTCTTACCTTGAAAAGGTTCGACTTTCTTGTTGCGACCTTAACGTCCCCGACGTGTGCCCTTACAAAAAATATTGCAAGAATAGCAAACAAGTCAATATAATTAGGCAGTTGATTATGACACCATATCATAGAACCCTTTGATAGAGTTTCCCCGATTTTTTTTAGCAAAACAGACTCGAACTCGTCATCTTCTAAGTCATTTCCTTTGACAACACACGTGTAGGAGGTGACATGTTCGTTTAGATCAGTCATCCCATTATATTTAGGAATCTTGGGCATACGAAACTTCATGGGGATCAGCTTCGGAGCTGCACTTGTGGGAATGTATTTATACAAATATTTTGGAATACTTTCAATATTGGTGGTGCCCCCGAGATATGGTCGACCCTGAAATTATAGGTTTCCACCTTCTTGTCGTTTTCCTCGATCTCCTTTTCCCCTATCTCGATTCACTTTGTTAATTTTACGAGCATCTTAGTGATAGCAGGGATGGTCTTCGATTCCTTCTCGTTCAACCTTTTTGAAGACGAATTCCACCATGTGTATGATTTCCTAGGAAGGCTCGGGTTTGACCCTGCTCAGTGTGTGGTTCTGATTTTGGAGCTAGGCTATTGCCGCCTGTTGAGCCTCCAACATTTCGAAGATCACTCATAGGCTGATCCCACCATCTTCACAATCACGTGCGTTCTCAGTAGCTGATTGGGCATTCGCGTAGACGCTACTTTCAGGATCGACAATCAAATTTTCATTGATGGCTAAATGTGAGATGACGTCGATTGAGTCAACAATCGGAATTTCATCGAGGCCAGCATGGGGTACAATATTTCATGGTGCAATGTTCTCATTTCCGCCATGGTGGCCGAGATCATTATCAATGTGATGAGGTACCGACTGGGAGTTTAACATTTTAATCCTATAATCAAAGATACTTCAAAGAACAAGTGTGAAATAGTGTGTGTTACTAGAGTTTGTACCAGATAACCACTATTATCCTTAGCCCCACGGTGGACGCCAAATTATTTACCCTAAAAATGAATAATAGTTGATCTAAATGTGGTTTTAAGGACACATGATTTTACTTGGCACAAACTGAGAAAAAACATAAAATTGATAATGAAATTGACTGTAAAGGAACAAATGCAAACCAACTAATCAAAGCCATCGAAATGGATCACCCTTGAACCAAGTGAAGATTTAGTTGACACAAGAATAAAGTAACAAGATAATGAAAACTAGAGAAATAAATAAAGCATATTTCTTTGTATTGTATAAATGTGGTCCTCTTTACAAATGATTAGACCCCCTTTTATACATTAGGGGAGGCCTACTTTTGGTACAATTCTAAATACAATAAGAAATTCCATAATTGGATAATTAATCGACCTCTTCTTGATGCGTTTCAGGATTTGTATCGCAATCCTCGCCCGATTGCGTACATCTCATCTTTTCGTTATTCGATCCAATAAGCTTCGCTCGATTCCCTTCTCATTCAGTCTCGATCTTAGCCAATCTTAATCTTGGTCGATCTCGGTTACAGTCGGTCTCGATCCTAATTGTTCTTGGGGTCTCGAGCTCGGCAATATATCTATACACCACAGTGTGATATAGTATGGGATCGAACCCTGGTCTGTCACGTTCTAGGACAAACCCGATTTTGAGTGTACACAGTATTTTGATCATGATTAAGTTACATGTATTTTTACTTTAATTTATTATGTAGTTAGTTATAATAAATTAACATAGTTTGATGGATGCACATTATTGTAGTTAATTTTATTTTTTTGGTTCTACAACTACATCACTTATTTTTTAGTTTTTCCCTTCATTTTGTGTTATTTTTCGTTTAACTGAAACAAAATATAATTTTCAACTATTTGCTCATCCAAAAAAAAACAGCAAAAGCAAAAGCAAAAGCACTATACTATATGGGTATTTAGAGCATCTTTGGTCAAGTTGTTAAAAATTACTTATTTTTAAAAGTGCTTTTTTTCAAAAGTGCTTTTAAAAACCGTACTTTAGCAAAACAAAAGTTTGTCTTTAGCCAAAGTATTACTTTTTGCAAGCTAAATGTGTTTGGCCTGATCATTTCAAAAAGTACATTTGAATATTAAATTATGAAAAAGGACTGTAAGGACTTTGTTTGAACTTAGTATTATAAGAGATATATAAATATAAATATTTATTATAATAAAAATATGATTCAAAGATTTTAATCAATATAAAACATACTAATTCGAAAGCGATAATATTTGAGAATACTTATTATTTATATGATAATTTAAATATGTCAATATGCATCACTCAATATAAATTAAAAATCTACTCTTATAAATCACGATATAAAAGAAGAGATCTATTTATCGTAGAGGAAATATTCCAAAAAGAAATCGGTAAAAGAGAACAAAAATATCATAGTATTAAAAAGAGAAGAGATTGTGGTAAAAAGAGAAAAAGAAAATAGAAATAATAATTTAATGAGGAATAATTCAAAAAATATAAATTTAATGTATGGACCCGGTATAAGCTAAAATTTGTAGCTTTTTCCCAAAAACGGAAAAATTACTTGTGTTACTTCTCAAAAGAAGTACTTATTCATTTTAGCCTAACATCCCAAATTTTTCATAAAGTACTTTTTTGTTATTTCCCATAAACTTGGCCAACCAGACCCTTAGTCAGGGCGCAGCTAGAATTCTATTTATGAGTTCAAACTTTAGCCGAATGCTTTGCATTAAGAAATTTATTAAATATATATAAATAATTTATTTAACATCTAATAACTTATTAAAAAAATAATCTTGACCTCGTAAATTCAAAAGTTAAATCCACAAAAAAAAAAAAATTGGCTATATTTGCCAAATGTAACCCTAAAGGACAAGTGAGGCTTGCTCAGTTGGTAAGCACCTCCACCTACGACCGTTGGGTCCTGGGTTCGAGTCACCATGGAGAGGAAGTGTGGAAACACTATAGATCCTCCTAATTTGGGAGGGAGTTAAAAAAAAAAAAAATGTAACCCTAAAGTTCCACAAGGGTCTAGGGTTAAGTTAAAATAAAAAAAGCAAAAGAGAGGATCCAAGTCCATTGACTTTCCATAAACGTCCAGAGTACTCCTTTAATCTTCCGGTGTTGACTAATCCAAATCCAAATAATAAAGAAATTGAAAAAAATTGGGACTCTCGTCGGTCGCAATCAGTTAGCCGATTCCCTCCGTTTATATGCATTCAGAAATCTTACCCCTTTCACCCGCCACCTTTATTTTTCCTTTACACGCTTCGTCTCTTCAATTCTTTTCATCACTGATCCTCTGCACCAAACCTACGTACGTAAAGTACCTACGTATAAACAACTTTACTAGGTGAAGAAAATAGTAATCAAAATTGTTACTTTTATTTTGCTGAATTGTGGGTGACAGTGTTGAATTGGGGATAGTTGTTTGCTATATTTGACTGATCTGAATCAATTAAAGAGCTAGGGTTCGGAATTCTGTTGAATTTTAATCCCTTTTGAGGAAGAGAATGCACCAGGATTCGGCGTCCGAGCAGGAACTGGACGATTCTGAATCTGAGCCCGACTTCGTAGAGCTCGATCCTACTGGTCGTTACGGTCGGGTCAGTTCTCACCTTCTACATTTTTTTTAACCTTTATTTAGTATTTTGACAGAATTTGGCTATTTGTCGCACTGACCGATCTGCTTCCATTATTTGCTGAATTTATTAGTTTTTTCCCGCTTTTTTCTTCTTCTTACTGATTTGGTGATAATGTTGTTACATTTACTGATTGTATTGCTTGTACTAGTAAATTTTTGTTAACTGTCTGCATTTGAATTATTGAGTTGATTTTCCTGTTATGTGCAGTATAAGGAGGTTCTGGGAAAAGGAGCTTTTAAGAAAGTGTATCCTTTATCAAACACCTTTACATGCATATTATTTGCTTACCATTCTACTATTTTTTTTCTATAATATTTGTTGTGAAGTACTATTCTGTCAATCCCTTGACTTTACTATCGGGAAAATAGATATAGAGCTTTTGATGAATTGGAGGGAATAGAAGTAGCTTGGAACCAGGTTAAAGTGGCTGATCTCTTGAGGAATGCTGTGGACTTGGAGCGTCTTTATTCAGAAGTTCATTTGCTTAAAACCCTCAAGCACAAGAATATCATCAAATATTTCAACTCCTGGGTTGACACAAAGACTGAGAATATCAACATCATTACTGAGATATTCACTTCTGGGACATTAAGACAGTATGTATTTTTTTTTGTGTTTTCTTGTTTGCTCGCCTATGTTGCTCGGACTCTCCAAAAATATCGATGGGTGCGTGTCGGATCCTCCAAAAATACGGCAACTGTTTTGGAGAGACCGAGCAACATAGTTGCTCACCCACTCCCTAACAAACGTTCCGAATCACATACACTAATTGTGTACGCATGTGTAGATACCGTAAAAAACATAAGAAGGTTGATTTGCGAGCGCTCAAGAATTGGTCTAGGCAGATATTGGAGGGACTGTCATATCTACATCGTCATGACCCTCCAGTTATTCATCGGGATCTCAAGTGCGACAACATTTTCGTCAATGGTAACCAAGGAGAGGTGAAAATCGGTGACTTGGGACTCGCTGCAATTCTTCGTAAGGCTCGTTCAGCTCACAGTGTCATTGGTGAGGTCTTGGTCCAGTTTGCTAATTTCTGCATCTATCCAAGGTTGCAATTGTTTGTGTTGTCTAGATGGTATCTTAAGAGAGCAATTCTAAATTTAATCTCAGGCACTCCGGAATTCATGGCACCAGAGCTTTATGAGGAGGAATATAATGAGCTAGTAGATATCTATGCTTTTGGCATGTGCTTACTGGAGCTGGTGACTTTTGAGTATCCCTATGTCGAGTGTGCAAATGCTGCTCAGATATATAAGAAAGTGTCAGCAGTAAGATCATATCTTCTTGCCATCTGTTATGTTCTCTATTTTGCCATCTGTTATGTTCTCTATTTCCTTGTTGTCCCTCAAACGTTATAATTGCATACTTCATGTCTTTTGTGCTTGTGTATCAATAGAAATAGAACTGCACAAATGGCTGTTTTGGTTTCCAAATTTGGTTCTGAACCTGCTGGGACCGAAGAGCCAATGCTGGCCAATCATACAGCAGTTAGCTTTAATTCGATTCTGACTCATTTTGGTTCAGCTAAATTAGTTTGATAATTCAGTAAGTTCGGTCAATCGACTTCGCCTCAATGCCAGACTAGTTGGACTCAATGATATGAATCATTGTTATATTCAGCTCTGTTCAGGTCCATGTTATTCCAACAGTATAAGCAACTTTCGTTTGAGGCACATTAGAAATTTTCTAAAACTAGAGGTCATCTAAGTCTTGCACTTATACATAACCAGAACTAGTCTTAGTGTAACAACAATAATTACACTTTAATTGCTAATAGTTGATATTGCCTATATGGATCTTTGTTTCCATCGTGTTATCTTCTTAACTAAGTATTGTGCTAAAATCACAAATCTTAGGTTCAACGCGTGGATGTGGTAAAATTCAGCGGATGATTGCTGAAGATACAGAAGAATAAAAAATTTATTGTGTAGATTTTCACAAGTTTAAATTAGGTTCATAAGTTAAAATGATGGAGGGACCAATTAATGATGTAAAGATGAATTGAGATGGATGGTAGTGCTAGATGCCTTGCTAGGCAGTCACAAGGCACCGCAACCTCGCTCACATGGTGGCTAAATCTAGAGGGAGGGAGGGATCAATTCGGCAAAGAAAATGATTGGAAAAAGAGAAGGAGAAAGAAAGCGGTGAAAAATACAAAGGGAATCTTGGAAAGAAAATTAAGAGGAAAATAGAAAGAAAACTAAAAGATAAGAAAGAAGTAATAGAAAGAAAAACAGAAGAATAAGGAAAAGATAATGAAAATAAAAAATTGGTTTCTTGTAGAGATTCAATCGCCTGACCTTACCGACCATTACACCAAGGCATCTAGATATTGCTTCTACAGTAGTGTTAGATGGTGACAAGGCATTGCTGAGACGAGAATGAGAAGCACGAAATAAAGGATGGTGGTTGAGGCAATGTCTAGCCAGGGAAGAAGACAACAGTCTAAAATTTTGATACTAGAGAGCCATCAAAAGCGGATATTTGGGCAGAGTGAAGGATCTGAAAAGGGGAAAGAGAAAAGAAATCTGGGTTAAGGTAAAAGAACATTGATAGGGAATCGTGGAAAAGATAAGTAAGAAGAAACAATAGAGGTAATTCTAAGGAGGAGAAAAAAGAAAGCGAGAGTAAAAAATACAAATATACGAATCTGTAGAGATACCCAATCCACCTTGACCTTAACTACTCTATACCAAGACAATTGATATTGCTTCTGCTGTACTTTAATAATAGGAATCCATTGAGAGACTCATCGGTGTTGTTAACGGCTCTCTTGAGATGCGCTTAGAACCATAATCTAGGTGACTCTCGTTGGAACTTCGCCTTACTTTGGTGGAGCTAGAGATCTTACTGATGCTGTTTGGTAGCTAGGTAACATAAAAAGGTCATAATCCACCCTTTGATATTTTTTTTCTTCGGGGTTGCTACTGGGAGGGGTCCAACTTTGATGATTTGATCCTAAGTGTTAGTTAACAATATTAATTCTTCTATTGACTGTAGTTTTGATACTCGATGGATTGATCCAATGATGTATGTATGTTCTAAAGCTGGTTTAGTTAACACTTGATTTCTTGTATCATTAATTTGTATTTACAATGCTAAGATCTTGGTTATACCACGTTTGAAGGGAGTTAAGCCCGCATCATTGGCAAAAGTGAAGGATCCTCGAGTCAAAGCATTTATAGAAAAATGTATTGCAAAAGTTTCTGAGCGGCTGCCTGCTAATGAACTATTGATGGACCCCTTTCTTCAGTCAGATGAAGATTCTGGAAGCATATCTAGATCCTTGAGTTCCCACCCCATACATGCAGGTAACTAGAAGATTTCAGCTACACCCTATGCTGATGTGTCTGGAAAAATTGTCACTTTTGGGATCTTGCAGATAAGAGTGATGACCTATCTGACAGTGGAAGAAGTCCCAAGGATCCTGTGGCTGAAGGAAGCAGAGATTTCATAGTGCAGGGCCAAAGAAAGGACCTAAACACAATTTTTCTTAAACTGCGAATAACTGATTCAACAGGTTATGCCTCGTCCCTTGTTTCTTCATCAAACTAAGACGAATCACTCATTAGTTGTTTGACATTTACCCTGCATCTCAGGTCATATTAGGAATATTCACTTCCCCTTTGATATTGAAGTTGATACAGCAAATGCTGTTGCTAGTGAAATGGTTGAGGAGTTGGACCTGACAGATCAAGACGTCTCTGCTATTGCTGATATGATTGATTCTGAGATCCGGTCATATATCCCAGATTGGGAACCAAAAGAATGTTCTAGCAATCACATTACTGATGAAGTTACTCTTTCTGAGGGCAGTACCTCTGAAGCTCGTGAAGTTGCTCCTTCTGAGAGCAGTACCTCTGGAGCTCGTGAGGATGTTTCCCCCTCAACAATTGATTCCACTCGTTCTGGTGCTCTTGTGTTGGAAAGACTTCCTTCAGGTCGTAAGTACTGGTCTGATTCACCAAAAGCAACCAGTAGTGCGAGCTCTCCGCTCAGACCGGGGCCTTCAAATCTGTCACAGGCAGATTCACCAATTGCCGAGGGTAGCTGGACTGACGAGAACGAACAATCATCTGTCAGCCAGAAAGAGGGAAGCAGTTCAGGTGATGATGCTTTTGAACATGAAGAGAATGAAACTGAAAATGATATGGATGAAGAGGCTTGTGTAATTCCCAATTCAAACACAGGTGATAAGAACCAGTCTGCTGATTTAATTTCTGAGACCGAGTGTCATTCGTTGGAGGGAAGAAACAATCATCTCAGTAAGAACTGTTCGGCTGACACTGGAGAAATTGTGGAGAAACTTGAGAAGCTGCTAGAAAAGCAGCAGAAGGAGCTAGACGAGCTCAGAGAGAAACATGACTTGGCTATCTCAGATTTTATGAACAAACTTCCCCCTGAGTTACACAGCAGAGTGCGTGCTATTTGTGGTCACAAATTGTCTCCCCATATGCTGCACTATGAAAGAGGCTGCTCGATTACAAACTCTGCAGACCCAAGCCCCTCTTTTCAGATGTAAGTTATCCTGTCTTTTCTTTTGCTATTTAACTGTGGATATAACTGCCGATTGTTCTTTGAATGTGCCAATCATGTTACTTTTGATTGACTGTTACTGCCGATTATGTTACTTATCCTGAAAGGTTTCAAGATATTCCAGAATGCTGAAAAATATTAGAGCTTCTGGCAATGGCTACAAGCAAAATTCAGTAGCTGGAAGTGTTCTGAATGGACCTATATTTAGACGCTGTTTCAGCTCTGTCAAGGGCAACATTAGTTCAGGATTGGGAATTGCCGTAATTTTGAAAGAGGAGGCAGGAGAGTGATCTGTCAGTGAGTGGTGCTTCAATTCGCCTTTGGTGAGTTTATTGTTAGATGACATATTCAAACTTACGCTGCCCATGAAGAGTAGATTCCGTAGTCCTTCGGAAGGTTTTGTTGACCCGTTGAAACAGTTTGAAATCTCATATTCACGTATGGGATGCCTCAAGCTGCAGTTACAATTGGTTCTTGCATTTTCGTGATGTGTATACTTGTACATATTTACATTTGTATTTAGCAAAGGTCAATTGGTTTGAAATCATTCCTGTTGAGATTTACCTTCATAGGTTTCTTTAACTTTATCAGATATGTCCTATAGGCCCGTTACTTTGGTTGTGAGATTATCATTAGTTTGTGAGATAATTTGATCTCTTAAGCGGATGGCAAATATTTGTTGTTGTCCCTTCTATTATTTTTTTTACATGATAATATGATGAACAAATAATTTGTTATTCGTCGAATCAATGACAATTCATGGATGTATATCGTTGCTTGGCTGATGATGAAGAACTGTGTGACTGACTAATTGTTGGATATGGCTGTGTGTATGGCTGCAATTGGCGAATTGAACTCAAACCAATCTCCTGCAACTTTATAGCACGCCAAATTGAAGGACCATTTTGTTTCTTTCCCATATTCGTGTATTACTTTAAATCACAGTTTTTAGACTCAGTCAATCACGTACTTTTGGAAAAAATACTTTAGAAACTTGTGGTCTTAAAAATTTATTGGGTAAAAGCTTTATGGGTCTTGATATTCATGTGGTTATAAAAGCTTCTCAATTAAGAGTAAAATGATTAAAATAAAGAGTTTAAAGTTGTATTATTTTTAATTGTAGAAAGGTGTTATCTTTTTAGAATGGACGAGTTAGTAAAGTGTGTCTTGTAAATTGAAATAGAACGAGTAATAAATTGGACAATACTAATGTATACGGTCAAAATTGGGCTTGCCCTTTTTATATGATTAATCAAAGACCAGGGCGTGGTAGGTCAAGGTTCAACCCCATTTCATATCAAATCGTGATACAAAGTTAGATGGCCAAGCTCATGACTCAGGGACCGATCAAGATCGAGACCATCCAAGATTGAGACTGAGCGGAATCGAGATCGAGACCAGCCAGGAGGGAAGCTTGCCGAACCAAATAATGGAAAGCTAAGGTATCCGCGACCGGACAAGGATCACGATGAAATCTCAACACGTACCAAGAAGAGCCGATTAATCAGCTAATCGTGGGATTTCTTACCATGTTTAGGATTGTGTTAAGGGTAGAATTCCCCAACTATATAAATGGGGTCTGATAATTTGTAAGGAGGATCATATTCACGATATACAATCAATATACTATCTTCCTATTAAGCTCTCAATACTTTGTTACTCTGTTCATATTTTCCAGTGAAATACTTGTTTGATATGAAGGCGACCTAACTCGAGAATCAAAGCTATACATTTTTGGGTTTGTTTTATTTCTATTTGCATTTAATTTCAATATCAATTTGTGTTTTTCTCAGTTCATGCCAAGTGAAATCACGTGTCCTTAAAACTACAGTATAAATTCAATTGTTATCTATTTTTAGGGTAAACAGTTTGGCGCTCACCGTAGGGCTAAAAATAATAGTGATTGTCTGGTAAAATTTTTTGTAACACACACTATTTTACACTTGAAATTTAAAGTGTCTTAAATTACAGGATTAAAAAATGTCAAAAATTTTCAGTCAGCACCTCAACACATTGACTATGATCTCGGCCACCACGGCGAAAATGGGAACATTGCACCAGGAAACGTTGCACCCCCTGCTGGCCTCGATGGAGTTCCGACTGTAGATCTAATTTACATTAGTTCGTATGTAGCCATTAATAGAAATTTGGCCATCGATCCTGAAAACAGCGTTTGTGGGGTATCAACTTCTCAAAACGCACATGGCGGGATCAGACTGTGGGTGATCTTCGAAATGTTGTAGGCCCAACATGTAGCAATAGCTCAACTCCAAAATCAGAACCACGGAGCAAATAGGGTGAAACTCGAGCCATCCCAAGAAGTTGTACACGGGGTCGAATCGACTTCGAGGAAATCAAATAAGAAAGAAGCGGCGACCAATCCTGCTATCATAAAGATGCTCGAAGAACTAACAAAGCGAATCGATATAGGGGAAAGAAGATCGAGGAAAATGATAAGAAGGTGGAAACCTATAACTCCAGGCTCGACCAAATCCCGGGAGCCCCACCAATATTGAAAGGACCATATTCCAAAAAGTTTGTACAAAAACCTGTCTCCCAAGTGCAGCTCCGAGGCCGATTCCCAAGAAGTTCTGTATGCCCAAGATTCCTAAATATAATGGGACAACTGATCCAAACGAACACGTCATCTCTTACTCGTGTGCTATCAAAGGAAATGACTTGGAAGACGACGAGATCGAATCCGTCTTGCTGAAAAAATTCGGGGAGACTTTATCGAAGGGTGCTATGATTTGGTATTATAATTTATCACCTAATTCCATTGACTCGTTTGCTATGCTTGCAGATTCTTTTGTAAAGGCACACGCTGGTGCCATTAAGGCCGCAACAAGAAAGTCGGACCTTTTCAAGGTAAGGCAGAAGGACAATGAGATGTTTAGAGAATTCGTATCTCGATTCCAAATGGAACGAATGGATTTTCCATCGGTCACCTACGATTGTGATGTTCAATCTTTCACTCAAGGTCTCAACTTCTAGTGTTCATATCTGCATGACAGTTGAAGAAGAATTTGATCGAATCTCTAGCTGGCACTTGGGTCGATGTACATAATCGGTATCAATCGAAGACCAGTGTCGAGGATGATCAACTTGGGGCTCCTTCTAGGTCCGTTTATCCTAACATGCCCGTAGATAGAATCGAGAGAGATATTGACCGAGAACCAATGTCAAATAGAGATCGATATCAACAATATAATGAGAACCATAGAGGCGACGGGTCTAGGCAAAATTTTGCATGGAATGAGAGGATAAATAATTGAGGTTAAAATTCACGGGGACTTAATACTGATGAAGGTCACATTAAACACTCGAAATCCAAATGATCAGGTACGACCCTATTTCAATTCTTTCTATTTTTGGCTAACACTTGCAGGCTGTTGACAACGAGCGGCACGAAGCCTTAGGTCTTAAAGCACGTGTTGCACTATTTTTTTATTGAACCATTTTTGTCCCCATTGGTTTTTTGGCAAGATTTTTAACGAGACAATAGTGGATTATACTAACTTAGAATCGAAGGACGATCACGAATTAGTGTCAAAAACAACATTAACAGTATCCAAGGTTCCTCTACAATTAACCTCGAATGCTGGAGGTATTGCCTTTGGATGTTAACTTTGTTGCGAGGAAATTAATTCATAGTAACAGGGTGAGATTTTTAAGGGACAAACAATCGAACGAACCATGCCCACACAGATTTCTCGAGCCCTGGCACAAAACATGTAAGCATGTGTAATCATTTTTACAATAATAAAGAGAAGTAGTTCTCCTTGCAATTACCTCATGACCTAGAAATTTTTTTTTTTTTTGCTTTACAATTGCATTCTTTGAATCTATTAAGGAAACAAGCTCAAGGCCCGATCATAACCAGAGTTCGGATAACCACCCCCACACTCGAGGACAACCTTCCAAAAAATAAAACTCAAACTATCGAGCTATTAAGTGTCAAAGGCATAAGACCTTTTAGGCGACCCTCAAATTTTAAAGGCCATGGCTGCCACAGTCGGAGATTGCTATCTCGGGCAAGCCCACATAAAACGTGGAACCAAACTAAAAGGCTATGACCAATTTAACGTGGCTCGAAGACATCCGAAACCCATAATAAAATAGGCCTTCGAAAAAGAAAAAGTTCTTTCACAACCGATTCTAAAGGCTACCTTTGGCAGAATCACAAACTTAAGATATTTTCTGGAAAAACTTCGGTAGCATGGAACCTCGATAACGCCTTAACCCGGAAAGGCATTTTGTTCGAACCCTCGAACACAACCTTATTATTTCATGATAAGGCATTCTAACATCTGTAAATACAAATGAAATGTAAAGGAAAAAATTCGAGAGCCAAAAAGGGTGCAAAGCCTAAGGGCTATCTTAACTCGAGTTCGAGTAGTATCCTCACTTGGGGCTCTTTATCGAGCCTAATGGGCCATTTTACTTCGAGTTTGATAAATCATTCTCACTCTACTACAGAGCCCAAAGGCTATCCTAACCTGAGTTCGAGCAAATTCTCACTCAGAGACTATCTTTCATGCTCAAGGGCCACTTTATCTCGAGTTTGAGCAAGTCCCCACTCGACCATATAGCCTAAGGGCTACTTTTACTTCGAGTTCAAGCAAATCCTCTCTTGACTACAAAGCCCATGGGCTACCTTAACCCGAGTTCAAGCAAATTCTCATTCAGGGCCTACCTATCAAGCCCAAGGGCTACCTAATCTTGAGTTTGAGCAAGTCTCCACTCGACCATAAAGTCTAAAGGCTACTTTTATTTTGAGTTCGCCCGAATCCTCACTCGATCATTAAGCTTAAAAGGCTACCTTAACTCAAGTTCGAATGATTATTTGAAGTCCATCGATCAGAAACGGTCGAGGGCAGTACTTATTATCGGTCCTTCCCATCTCAAACCTTGTACCTTTTAATACAATTTCATAATTATATGCTAACGCGTTTTGACCCTTATATAAATTAACAAAAAGACAACAAATGCAGAAGCTATGGATGGGAAAAAGTTTTATATATTCATCAAAACCTTTTTTACAAGGCCAACATGGCCCGATAGAAATTCTTTACAAAAGGCCAAAGCGGCCCTGATAGAAATACAAAAACTATTTAAAAGCTTAAGTGGACTGATCATCTCCGGGAGTAGCCTCTCCGCCCTCGAGATCTTTTACACTTTCGGATTTGCTCAAGAGTCTCCCTTCGAGATTGACATTTGGCATGCTCGGCGATCCTCTCTTCTTGAATTTGAGCGGCATAGGCAACCTACTTTGCTCGAACCTGAGTAGCTTCAAAATCATCCTGGTAGATAGCCACTAATGTATCAACATTGGCGTTGGTCGCTTCGACCTCCAATTCGGCTGCTTCGAGCTCTATGACCAGCTTCTCCCGATCGCAAATTAATGAATCCAATTGAGACTAGAGCTCCTCGATTTACTTGGCTTGCACCAAGGTTTTCTCTTTTATACTTCGGAGCTAGATTTCAGTGGAGGCCAACTCGGCCGAGATAGTCTCCTTTTCTGAGGCCAAGCGATCCATGTTCTTTTCCATTCTTCGGCCCCGGTCTTTACAGTTTCTAACTCTTCATGGAGCTGCCCAATTATGCCAATCTTTTGGTGGACCTACGGGTTCAGATCATTAGTCACTGTGCCCGATTCGCCTTCAGTAACTTCAAAGATTCTATTTACCTGCTCGACCAAATTGGCATGCTCTTTTTGGGCCATCTCTAAATCAGCTTAAAGGTTTTAACCTCCATTTCTCTTTTCTCACTGAGAAGTTTGAAGACATCTTTCTTCTCAGTGAGCTCCTGGATCTCAACCTCATACCGTCTCAACTCATCTCGGGATCATAGAAAGCCCTCGTGATGAAGCACAAAAGCCTGAAAACACGAAAAAAGAAATTATATAAAAAGCATAAGTGCAGAACTTGAAATTGTTAAAGATATCTAAGGGTACTCAATTCAATGCTTGTTGAGCTTTATTGAACATAGCATCTCCACTCTGTCCATCTTAGCCTCATGCTCTTCGGTTACCAAACACCGAGAATAGCTAACTACCCCTACAGGGGCAGAAGGACTTGAGTGTCCTCTGGGACCGAGATGGAAATTGATCGCTTACGCTCGGGAGTGACACTTAGAGCTGGAAGCCGATTGGTCAGTTAAGGCTCGAGAAAGCCTCGCTTGAGCTCTTCCTCGGTACTTCCAAATCACCCGAGCCGGTGATATCCTCCACTCCGACGAATTAACTACAGAAAGGACCCTCTACTTCATGGACCTATTCATTATGGCTAATCTTTACCGCCCGAGCTTCCTTGATCATTGACTCATTAAGCGAAGGAAACGAAGGGGAATCCTTGATTTTATCACCCCAAGTATATATTTTTGGGGTGCCTTCATCTCGGGAAGTCTCGGGCCTTGTTTCTACATCAGCATTAACTGCCTCCTCAATAACTTCCTCACCTCGAGGCAAAACATGTCTGTCCTTTTCTGGCTCGGGGACTTTAGCTATCTTAACATTTTCAAATTGAGGCGGAGTAATTTGAGCTCCCACGGCCTTAAATCTTGGTGCCAGCTCACACACAGGCCACCATCCCGGAATCTTCTTCTTTTTCTTCAGCCTCATCCCTTAGCCATTGGACCGACTCAAAAGTTAGAGGGATAATATTCCCATTGGGTTTACGGGCTATTTTCTTTTTGGGTTTATGCCTCTCAGAGTTTGTGGAAGTCGAAGCCCTTTTCCTCTTGTTCTCCTTCACTAGCTTCGAGATAGAATGGGGGAAGGATTTCTTTATCACTAGATGGGGGGCTCATTGTCACTTCTTTCCTGAGACCTACAAAAAAAGGGAAATGAGTAAGCTTCGGAAAATGTTCGAATAGTGGTCAAATCATTAAGTGGGGAAGAAAAATTACCATGATAACTAGCCTCCCATCGACCCTTCGCCAAATTACGCCATGCGTGCTTAGTATGTGTCGACTTTGATATTAGGCTCCTGACCCAGTTCTCTAGTTGGGGAATCATACCCGACATCTAGGTAATGGTTGCATCAAGTAAAAACTAATAAGAAAGGTTGAAAAATGAAGACAATAAACAAAAATTTAGGACATTATACTTTCGGTTTATATTCAATTTCTCAGGAAATGGCATACTTTTGGCTGGGATCAAGTCTGAGGTCTTCAATCGAACAAATTGGCCATCCAACCCGATTTTTGTCCTCATCTGTGCTTGAGAAAGGTGTCCTGTTAGCCCGACGTTGAAGCTTTATTAGTCCTCCTCGATAGAGTCGGTGGCTATACAGGCGTATGGCATGGTCGAGGGAGAAGGGAAGCCCATCGACATTGCTTACGAAGAAACAAAGTAGTATCACTATCCTCAAGAAAGAGGGATGAATCTCACCAAGGGTCACCTCGTAGTTTTTGTAGAAATCTATGATAATCGGATCCAAGGGACTTAACATGAAGGGGTAAGTATAACTTAAGAAAACTTCCACATGGGTGGTGACTGATTCTTCCGGAGCATGCATCAATACATGTCTTTACTCTGTTGCAATCTTTTTTAACTTGGGAGATGAGTTTATCGATTAACGTCTTATCGAGCATATGTACCTCGATACCGGCTCATATCGGCCCAGTATCGAGGAAATCGTTTCAACCTTGAAATCAGAATCGATGACACACCCTCCGGGAAAAAAATTTTCAGGGCGTGGCTCCGCCCGGTTCCTCACCGGCTGACCGCGACGATGAAGCAGTCTCCTTTTCTGGAACGATTTTTAGAGTATTAGCCATTATAATTTTATGACTAAAGAAGAATGGGAACTGAGGATGAGCATTTGGTATTTTACGATAAAGCATGGCAAGAAACCTAGAGATCTGAAAATACAAAGCTTGAGGAAGGCGGCGATTTTGAAGATTAGAGTGAAGAAGATTAGAAAATAAAGTTCAAAAAATGAAGAAGGAATGTGTTTATAATTTCTCAATGTAGGTTCAAAGCCGGAAATAGCCGACCATCGACTGACACACATTATATGCCTGGGAAACTGTACTGATGAGACATTTCAGTTACCTCTGCTGTTTGCGCCATGATGTATCGAGGTTAAGGTCGAGGTCTCAAATTGTTTGTTGTCATTACTCTCTAAAAAAGGAGGGGATTAACTGTATACGATTACAGGCTTGATTTCTTTATATGATTAATCGAGATCAGGGCGTGGTAGGCTAAGGTTCGAACCCATGTCATACCGGACTGTGACACGAAGTTAGATGGCCAAGCTCGTGACGCAGGGACTGATCGTGATCGAGATCGGCCAAGATCGAGACCAAACGGGATCGAGATCGAGACTATCCAAGATCGAGATCGAGCGTGATAGAGATCGAGCAAGATCAGGGAAGCCTGCCAAGCCAAATAATGGAAAGCCAAGATATCCGCGATCGGACAAAGATCACGGTGGGAATATCGACACGTATTAAGAAGAGGCCGATTAATCAACTAATCATGGGATTTCTTACCATGTTTAGGATTGTGTTAAGGGTAGAACTCCCCTACTATATAAGGGCTGTTTCATAATTTGTAAGGAGGATTATATTCACGCTATACAAGCAATATACTATCTTTCTTTTAAGCTCTCAATACTTTGTTACTCTGTTCATATTTTCCACTGAAATACTTGTTTGATACGAATGTGACCTAGCTCGAGGGTCAAAGCTATACATTTCTTTGTTTTATCTTTAGTTGCAGTTAATTTTAATCAATTTGTATTTTTCTCAGTTTGTGCCAAGTGAAATCAGGTGTTCTTAAAACCAGAGTATAAATTTGGTTGTTATCCGTTACGTTTATAGGGTAAACAACTAATATATTTACATGGGCATTAAGTTATTCGGTTTAGAAAAGAAAAGGAAATTTTACCACATATAGAATATGTTAGTTCCCTATTTATAACATATAAATACCTTTTTAAGATTTTACATAATATAATAACCTTTTTTATTTTGTAGCAAAAAATTTAAATTTAATACTTTCCTATATTTAAGCTTTATTAGATGGTACAAAATATTTTTCTCTCACCAATGTATGGTATAACTCCCGTTTTTTGTGAAATGACACCGCTTAATACACCTAAATACAGATTCACCTTTCCATGATTTGCGCTGAAATGTTACTTTTTTTCCGCTTAATACAGCTTAATACACCTAAATACAGATCATGATTTACAGGAATGCCTATTTGTGCGGCGTTATTTCATGTTGTATTATTGAATACTATTCGTTTAATACACTATATATATCATAAAATAACGTAAAACATATATATATCATGTAATATATGAAATAGTTTCTATTTATTACTAATTAGGTCTTAACGAATGCTTTTTGTGAAAAATATGAGGAAAATTTTAAAGAAACCGGGTGATCCATAGGTGCAAGATAGTGGCCTGTAACACTCAAAACTAGAGTACCTGAAGTAGAAACGTGGCCCAAAGAGAGACTCTAATGAATGAATCACTTTCAATCATTTTCTTTCGTTTTAGCCGCAGAAATGGAGCTCTCCTTCATAACATTACTGGTGCAAAAATCGCCATAAGTTAATGTCAATTTGTACTACTATATTGTCTAATCGTTTGATCATAAAAATTTCAAATAGCGTCTGCACTTGTGGTCAATGACAACCAAATGCAATAATCTTCTTTACCACTTTACTTTAGAGTTTTCTTTACATATTCTCGAGTTAATTTGGTTTGACTTATTTATTTGATATAGATACACACGTAGACATTATATATTTCAAATATGCTTATTGCGCATATCACAATAAATTAACTTTACGCCATCACAAGCAAACCTATTTCAGTTAATATTCATATTCGTGAAAATGATTAGTTTTAAATTATTTATTTCAAAACTAAACATATAAACATCAAATCAATGTACCAAATTGACACCAATAAGCTTTGTAAGATCTAATTGGTTTAAATATAGTTTTTTTTTTTAAAAAAAAAAAACAAAAGGGAAAAATTGTTTCCATGCCCCTAATTCACAAGAGGAAAGTTGTTGCGGCAGTGTTATGTTATCCAAATAGGTAAAAATGGATAGAAAAATCCCCAAAATTAAGTATATGAGCGGCCCTATTTTTTCCTTCCAAGGAATATCACACTGTTATCCCCTTCTCATTTCTTTCAAATCCCAATTCTCACTCACTCTATCCTTAACTCTCTTTTCTCTCCCAATTTCAATTTCCGGCCATGGCTTCAATTTCAGCAGCCACCGCCACCTCCTCTACTAAGCTTGTATCCTCCAACTCCACCAATCCTCTTCTTCCTTCCTCCACTAAACCCTCTAAGCTTATCCTATCCTCTTCCTTTACCCCTAATTGTTCCAACCTTTTCCTCCACTCACCCGCCACCCCCTCTTCTACTTCCACCCATCGCCACCGCCGTTTTACTGTTCGCGCTGCCCGTGGCAAATTCGAGCGGAAAAAACCCCATGTCAATATCGGTACTATTGGCCATGTTGACCATGGAAAGACTACTCTAACCGCTGCTTTAACCATGGCTCTTGCTTCTATGGGAAACTCCGCCCCTAAGAAATACGACGAAATTGATGCTGCCCCAGAAGAGCGTGCTCGTGGTATTACTATTAACACTGCTACTGTTGAGTACGAGACTGAGAACCGTCACTACGCCCACGTGGATTGCCCCGGTCACGCTGATTATGTCAAGAATATGATTACTGGTGCTGCCCAAATGGACGGTGCTATTCTTGTTTGTTCAGGTGCTGATGGTCCCATGCCACAGACTAAGGAGCACATTTTGCTTGCTAAGCAAGTGGGTGTCCCTAACATGGTTGTGTTCTTGAACAAACAAGATCAGGTTGATGATGAGGAGCTGCTTCAGCTTGTTGAGTTGGAGGTAAGAGAGTTATTGTCAAGTTATGAGTTCCCTGGTGATGATATTCCTATTATTTCTGGCTCTGCTCTTTTGGCTTTAGAGGCTTTGATGGCTAATCCTAGTATTAAGAGAGGTGAAAATCAATGGGTTGATAAGATATATGAGTTGATGGACGCTGTTGATAGTTATATTCCTATTCCAGTTAGGCAAACTGAATTGCCTTTCTTGATGGCTATTGAAGATGTTTTTTCAATTACTGGTAGAGGTACCGTGGCGACGGGGAGGGTAGAGAGAGGGACTGTTAGGATTGGAGACACTGTTGATATTGTAGGTTTGAAGGACACTAGGAGTACTACCGTGACAGGTGTTGAGATGTTTCAAAAGATTTTGGATGAAGCAATGGCTGGAGACAATGTGGGGTTGTTGTTGAGAGGTATTCAAAAGATTGATATTCAGAGAGGAATGGTGTTGGCAAAACCTGGAACAATTACCCCTCACACCAAGTTCGAAGCTATTGTGTATGTGTTGAAGAAGGAGGAGGGTGGTAGGCATTCCCCCTTCTTTTCAGGGTACAGGCCTCAGTTTTACATGAGGACTACTGATGTGACTGGAAAGGTTACTTCCATTACAACTGATAAAGGAGAGGAATCTAAGATGGTCATGCCTGGTGATCGTGTGAACTTGGTGGTTGAGCTCATTATGCCGGTGGCTTGTGAGCAAGGTATGAGATTTGCCATCAGGGAAGGAGGAAAGACTGTTGGAGCTGGTGTCATTCAGAAAATTATCGAGTGATCAACCAATAGCGGAGCAATTTCCCTTCAAATGGTCTGGCTCCTGTCACACAGTATTCTTAATCCATTGTCATATATGCAGCTTTTCGGTTACTTTTTTCTTATCTTTTAGAACCCTAGTTCAGTTGGAGAAATCTTGTTATAAGTCAATCCTAGTGGAGCTTTGCGAGTTTGCTTCAGTTTTGTGCTTTGTTTTTCATTTGTTTGCAAGGATGGAGAACATTTTGTCTCTTGTGCATCTTAATTTTTCCAGAACAAATTCATACTTTGTGTTTGAAACACGAGTTTAACATGCTAATGAAGTTAGGTGCGTTTGATATTTGTTTTGACGAATTGATGCTGCTAGGCAACACCCAAAAAAAAAAAAAAAAGATTACTGAGATGTTTTCTTTAACAGCATATGTTGTTCAAAAACTAAAATTGATGGACATGAGCTGACCCTGTAAGGAAAATATTGTAACAGAACCTCATAAGACTTAAGTTTAGTGATGCTTAATTGTTATTCTCAATTCTGGTTTTAATCCCTGAGTAGAACTATCTGAGATGGTCAGTTGGTTCTGTCTGGGAATTCCTAGACAATGGTCTTTATTTGTGTACATGAGCTGTGTCGAAATTACACTGAGAAATGTCATATGCCTATTGCTTATTATCCTCGGAGTGAGATGGTTCATTGCTGTAAGCATGCTCGAAAGATATTCTAGCTGGCTGTTATAGTAGGAAGCCTGTTTTACTAAGCTGAGCTAATGAATAAGACTATGTGTTTAATGCCTCTGGATTCAACCTCTGATGTGGAGTTGATTGTTTGTAGCATCTGGTGAAAATGAACGTCATAGCATGTAATTTGTTATATAATGTGATGTTTACTGTTTTTTAAGTGGTATAAGTCAAGCTGTTGAGCTGAGCTTTTTCTTATAATCCCCTATCAACTGCAGCTTTGCAGTCCTTTAGCTCTGAATCAAACAAGCACAACTCCTGTTACCATGAATTGTAGAGCAACATTTCTTCAGATATTTTTAGTTTGATGTCATTCGTGATGGCAAGTCTCGTTAAGTCCACATATTTCTTCCTCCTCCCTGCTGCACCCTTTGCATGTCACCCATGAGTTATGGTGTTGTTTCAGGGTTATTTGGCCAGTTATTATGCCTGTACTCTGGTGTATTGAAATTAGGGCCTCAAATCTAAACACAACTATTATCACTAAGGTGCAATCAGCTTCTTTTTGCCTTATCAAGCAGAGCAACTATTGCTGAATGATGATATAGAGGAATAGGATTACTTGCATTGCCTTTGGATTTGCGCATAAAATGTCACAAATAACTTGTTTGGATAAGTTTCAAAGGTCTGCACTTTGCTCATCATCTTTCATTTCCCTACTTGGCATGGTATTCAGTTTATGATGCAATGGTGGCTGAAAGGAGCATTCTTTCTGTATTCAGTCAAATGATATTGGCTGAATACGCGTGGGCTATCAATATCATTAATCTTGTTACTTTTCATGGTTCGGAACAGTGGTCTGTCAAAGAGCTAGTTAATTGTCGATTCTGCTGAATATGGCGAGTGATGCTGTAACATCCAGGCTTGAAAAGAGATTTGAAATAATGAGAATAGAGTTTATGTAGATAGAGCATGGATGGACCATTCTTTTTTTTTCCAAAAATAACTGTAGTGTCCGGACCAGCTTGTGTTCCCCTCGACTGATTCCATGGGATATTTGCCACCTTCCACCAGCGATAGGTGCCAGGTAACTCTATCCACCAAGGCTTGGATAGATGGGAAGAAATCACCCACTTGATTGACCACTAGGCTACACCGTTGAGCGAGCAATGGACCTTCGTTGTCCAGTGTTTTATGATGCTCGTCAGTTTACTTACCATTGAGGCATCCATGGTGGGGGAGGGAGTTGTTTTTTTTGCTGAAATTATGGTTGGTGTTTGTTAATCTTACTAGACTTGCAAGCGTTTGAAAACTAGTTTGGGATTGAGCTGTGTTTGATTGGTTGATACCTTTAGTTACCTGTTGATGATCATGGTCATAGTGTGTACACATTTGGAGTTCTCTTAGTTCTTGTGCTACCTCATGATACGATCTTTTCTGAATTAGTGATTCGATGGTTTATCTCTTGACCAATTATTTTTGAAACTCAGTTAACCAAGCTGGATTTTGGTATCATTGTCTGTATCTATTCATAAAACATCAGTCTCGTGGTAAACTGTTAACCTTCACAGCTTACTTTATGATTGCCACCATATGTACAATCCACAACTAGTTGGGTATCTTGATAGGTGCTGTTCGTTAAATGTAGTTGACTCATCGCAAGAAGTCAGTAGCGGTGTAAAGATTTGCAGCTCTGAAGAAGTTTTATTCGATAAGATTAGAATGTAGATGTTTTAATGAGCTAATCGAAGCTGAAAAGGCTTTTCCTATCTGGTGTTTGTGCTTTTGGGTTGCAGCAAAGGTGACTAGTCGGCTTATGGAATCAGCTAAATGCTCTGGATTCTGCTCTCCCCGACTCATTACTATCATCTTGAAAGATAAAGTAAAACAGGTACAGGAAAACTGAAACTGTACAGTTGGTCTACAGGAGTATTGTTTCCAAATAGAACCCTCGACATCCTTACCCTCAAGAACTTTCCACCTTGTTTTTGGGGAGACTCGAACTCATGACCTCTTGGTTGGAAGTGAAAGTTGCTTACCATCGGAGCAACCTCTCAGGAGAACCGGGACAATCAATTTTATTTCTTGACTACGAGTCTATGAGAATAATCCTTCACTCGAAAATTAGAACCTCAGATTCTGATGGTATGTGAAATTTAAGCACCTCTGAACATTGAAAAAACTGAAGGAAGAGTGATGTCCATGCCTACTCTCTGTTAAAACAATTTGTCCAAACAACTTACAATCGTCCTTTTCCTTGTTAGTCCTATTACCAAAATGTTGTCTAAACAAGTTGATGACTACGTTAAAGGAAAATTTCGTTCCAGTCTACTCCATCTGCGGATCAAGAACCAGTTTGCCCAATTGAATGAGAATATTGTTACCTCAGTGCAACAGATTACAACGGTGGCCCCTTAAACGAACGATTTACTTTTGAAATGGTTCAATTTGTACTCATATATAGCCAGCCATATAGGGGATAATAACCAGCACATATTAAAGAAATGTTAAATTGTTCAATGCGTTATGTTAAAGCCAATTCGCCAACTTCTGTTAGGTTCTGGAGCAGCATCAAAATTAATAATCCTTACTGTACACTCTCCATAGAAGTTTCTGATATTAGGAAGATGTCTAAAGAGGATGAGAAGGATATGAGTAGCAAAAGTGGTGTGTTATGCCCCCGAGGACAAATGAGAGACATTAACATATTTCAGTTTGTACTTAAATTGATACAAGACAGATAGTACGCAGTGCACATGTTTCCGTGTGAATAGTTTCTAGCCACAAATAATGGACGTAATTAGATATTCCGAGACTTTAGCTAGTAATGATAATTACTAGATGTTTTTGTGAAGAATTATTCTCATACATATGCTCTAAAACTAAAAGCTGTTCTCTTCGTTGGGTTGAATCCTCCGGCTGGTTATGCATGTCTTAGAATATAGTTGAAGCAATAAGTTCTTGAAGAAATGCAGCTCTTTGCCTTTTCTCTTCATACTGTTCTTCCTTGGCTGGATCACATACTGGCAAATTGCTGCTGTAAGGAAAATAGATTTCTGTCATTCTACTGTCAAAGCCATGATTAATTGCACTACTAGTTCCCTCTCGACAATTCTTTATCATCTATCTATATATTTATGCACCCACAACCTAGGCACATCAACAATAGAGATATCTCCTGCCTGTTCCAAGCAATTCACGGAGCAATAATTTGTCATAACAATGATAGCTCGGGAATGTCTATTTTGGTACCACTCAGCATTTAATTTTAAGGGCTGAGGGTAGAATTCATAGGACATTTCAAACAATGGTACCTTTTGTTTCATGTTTAAGGTTTCCATCACTGCCAGTTTCATCACCACAGTTGATCATCTTTTACTCACATACTAGTAGCCTTGCGCTCTGGTTGTCTCTTGTATGCTGAACATGATAAGTCCTAACTTCAACCTGATGGGGCACTAAAGGAGATACACCCCAGAACTGAAGCAGAATATACTTTGAATAGCATGCATTGGTTTCTCAAAAGTGGGAAAGAGCACCACCTACATAGATTCACTGTTTATTCCAGTGACAACTAATACAGAAAGGTAGTTTTTATTTATTAGGAATTGCAAGTTTGCTTCCGTATTATTTCACGTTTAGCACTAGTGATTCCTGTTCGTTTTTTGTTAGATTTGCAGGAAAGCTGAGAGAAAATGAATTAATATATGTACGCATGCATAACATATAAGAGGTACCTTTCTGCATCAGGAGCAGCAGCAACGTTACTTGGAGACTCATCTTGTAGACCATCTTTAGAATCAGAAGGTGCCGTACTGCAGAGAAATGGCAGCAGAAGGGGATCAGGGGCAGGTTCTTGTACATTGTAGCGGCCAACCATTAAATGTTTACACAAGAATGAATTTATTTCATGGGGGTCCTTGACACTTATTGCTGAAGTATCGTTCCAGAAGCCCGACTTCTGGTATTTTCTCCTCCTCTGCAAAACAAGGTGGGAAAAGAGAGGTTTGCTTACTCATATAGGCGCTAATAATCAGATATCTATGTACTTTCTTATTGAAATATGCTTACCTTTACTGATTGTGCATGCTGCACTGTAAAATGCCCCAGAGGATCTTTACCTAAATTTGCAGCACAAATGGGACAAACCTGTTCAAGACAACAAGAAGAAATACTTTCCAAAGTCAGCAGATAGTAGTATTTTTCATTGTTCATTTCCCAATTGACCGACACACATGTTCTTCAAGAAAGTAACATAAGAAACAACTATCAGATGTCTGAATTACCGCGTTTCTAAAGTCAAAGCAATGCTCTTCTTGCAAATGGTTGCAAAGCATCTGGACTTCAATTTCTACATAGCAGAAAGGGCAAGGGAACCAGGCCCGAACATCCTCTTCTCCTTCAACATTATCCACATTTGAGAGATTATCTGCTTGAGAAACCATCATTAGCGTTGAACAATAGGAACTAAATTACGATAGCAAATAGTTCTAGCATAAATAAGTAGAATAGCTAGTCATCCACCCCATAGTTATTTGTTGGAAGTCTGAATCTTTTCCAAGTCAAAAAGGTGAAATGGAAAATGAATCCATCCATAGGGTAGATGTTGGAAGTCTGACTCATTTTCTCATTTAAAATTATCCCCCTACTCATGAAATTTTACCAAAGAGAGGGAAGAAAGATGAAAAGCAAGGAGTTAAAGCATCTGCAAATATGAAAAAGTCTCTAAAGAATCTTTCTGGTCCTAAAACCTCATTCACCACACAATACCATCCTTAAAGAAGAAAGCAAAGATAACTAATAAATCCAAATATGCTGAGTCGCACATATTATGATCTTCTACATCCCGTGTCTTCCCGTTTTATCATTTGCTCATCTTCTTCATGCAAAGGTACCTCGAGAAGGGTATAACAAATTTGGAATGTTTTCTCCATTTTTTAGCCTTATTCAGTTTCCACATTTTTGCCAGAACAGGATTTTCAAGAAGTGTTTAAAGTTCTCATGACTCGAATGGAACACGAAATGTATATGCATATTAGGCGAGAGCTTCTTCTATCGTGATTTTAAGTTTGTTAGTTTCTCCTTCAACAACAACAACGACAACAACAATAGCAACCCAGTAAAAATCCCACAGGTAAGGGGTCTGGGGAGGGTAGTGTGTACAGACCTTATCTCTATCCGATGGAGTAAAGAGGCTGTTTCCGATAAACCGTTGCGAGAGCTTTTCTATCGTGATTTTAAGTTTGTTAGTTTCTCCTTCAACAACAACACAACGACAACCACAATAGCAACCCAGTAAAAATCCCACAGGTCAGGGGTCTGGGGAGGGTAGTGTATACGCATACCTTATCTCTATTCGATGGAGTAAAGAGGTTGTTTCCGATAAACCGTTGCGAGAGCTTTTCTATCGTGATTTTAAGTTTGTTAGTTTCTCCTTCAACAACAACACAACGACAACCACAATAGCAACCCAGTAAAAATCCCATAGGTAAGGGGTCTGGGGAGGGTAGTGTGTACGCATACCTTATCTCTATCCGATAGAGTAAGAGGCTGTTTCCGATAAACCATTAAAAGACTGAAAAAGAGACTTAGTTTCTCCTTTCTTTTCTAGCAACTCATGTCATTCATCAATTTCAAATACTATAATTCCTAACACAATCCAATCAAGCTTCGATTGCATTTTTTTTCCAACTAACAAACCAACTCCAATTAAATATGTAACAGCATAATAACAGATCAAGAAAAGAAGATGCATACTGCAGCATCATCTTACATTTTCCCCGGGAGGAAAAAGTTAAAATATTAAAAATATCATAAGAAAGGAAAAGAAAAAAAGTATAATACTCCTAAATCTGGTAAGTGAAGGAATGGAAATATAGTATGTTTACCAATTAATGAACAAAGGCAACATAAAAAAAAACATCTACTTTAATCCAAAATAGTCAAAAATCATTAGACTCTGTACTTAAAGAACCCCTGTGACTGACTGTACTGAGACTTAAAAGCTACGGCACGAAGTCAAAACAGTTGCTAAGACAAAAACGTGAGATGCAATTTGATAAATACCAGAATTGCTGAGACGGTTTGTTTGGACAGCAGAGAGGTGTTTAGCTGAATTTATTCTTGCTGCCCAAAAGTCCAAATCCATTTTCCACAAATTTTCTCTCTTTTTTCTTGGATTACGATAGTATAAATCACCTTCTTATTTTACGAATCCAAGCAAAGAATAAATGGATTTCAGAATGTTCAATAAATAGCTAAAGCCAAATCAACAAAAGTTTAGGACAGAGATGGTTCTAAAGATTTAAGAAGAAAGGAAAAGGAGTGTTGCTGCTGCTTTTCCTAAGCTTCTACTAATATATGTTAGATGATGGAAAGTTGTGTTGTACTCATTTGTATTTTAGCGGTGGAAAGATTATATACAAAGAGACAGGTGGGTAGGGTCAGAAATTTTGGAAAGCTTTTCTGACACACAAATGCTTTATAGCTATATTTTATATATATTCTTGACACGTGTCGAGATATCAGTGGTAAATTTTCACTGACAAAATTCCCACTGTTAACTTAACTGGTAATTATTTGAGTTAGATCTGGACATCTGGTTCACACATTTTCTTTCTTACCTTCAAAATGGTCACTTCGGATTTAGGAAGAAACTTTGTATAACTAGTGAATCACAATGTACTTAATAGTGAAGTACTTAGGTTCCGTTTCGTCATAAGTTTTGCCAAAATAAATTTGACGCTCATATTTTGACCAAATCTCAAATCAAAAATTTCAAATTCCAAAATCAGCTATTGAGCTGAATTTGAGCCAAAATCTGAATTTGGGCCAAAATCCCTAAACTTGAGAATTATATATATGTTTTTTCAAAATAAAGTTGAAAAATATGTTTTGAAAACATATGTCCAAAGACATTTTCATCTTCAAACCAAACCTTACCGAAATTAAATTTTTCAAAATAAATTTAAAATATATGATGAAACGCTGGGTATTTGATCATATAGGCAAACTTTTCAATAAAGGGCCAGCACATCCTTTTTCTTTTTCCACTAAAGGAAAGATACCTTGCATTTAAAAGTACTTTGAGAAAGTTCAAAAAAGAGGTTAGGTAAAGTCCAAAATTTGAATACCCTTTATTAGTGGGATATAATTAACGGTTTAATATATTTTATTAATAATAATATTTTTCGACAAAGTATTCAATTGAACTCCTTTCGCCCTTTGATACAATAATTAGCTACATTCTTTTAATATATAAAGCTTAAGCAATTATGGAATAAAGAATGTAGCATACCTAAAAGATTGATGATGAAGTAATGGTTAGGTTAATATGGTAGCAAAAGGGGAAGTAATTAATAACACCTGGCCTAAATATTACTTTATTGTCAAGGATAGCGACTAAGTGATTATTGTTCCATAAATAATAGACATTAGGACGGTGTAGAGTGCCCACTTGACCAAACAAACCGCATACAATTTCATTAAATTAATCCTTTCTTTTCATTCTTTTCTGCTTCTTTTTGTGGGGGTTAGGTGTGCATAAAAAAGAAAGAAAGCAAGTGGTTCGCAATATTTACTTATTTTGATTAAATGTTTATATGATTCCAAAAAGTAAAACGTTTTAGTTGGAAAAGAGTTAATCAAATAAAATTTTAAAAAATTTACATTCTCACTATTTATATACTAGTACTTATAATGTTTGGTTCTCCTTTTTTTCCTCCAAAGAAAAAAAAATAGTTCAACAAACAGTTCCAAAGAGATAGTAAAAGTTGTGCAACTTTCTATGCTAGAGCTCCAAATTGACCACATAATTATTGATCATGTACTATAGTAAGCAAGGACATTCCATATTTTGGTCGTCTAAAATCCTTCGAAGTATCAATTATTGTTAAATGAGATTTTTACCTAGTTATACTATATTAAAAATTTATTTACTTATATTCTTTATATTTTATAATTTTTAATAAGTATCTAGATTTTTCTTATAAGTTATATACATTGCTCCTTAAAAGGCTCTCATCACATTATTAATGCCTTCAATTAAGGGATTCAATTACATCCTTTCCTTTTTCCCCTCTCTTCTCTTATATTCTTAATCCTTTTCCTTACACCAAAATTCCTTAATCTAGAGCCAAAATCTCTATCTTTTCTTTTTCCATAATTGACAACAACTTTATACTATCAAACAAGATTCGGAAATTATATAATAATTATATTTGAATTGTATCATATATATCAATGTCTAAAACATAATTGTATCATACTTGTATCACAATTGTATCTAACTTGTATCTAGTACCTTAATACCCAAAATGTAATCTGATACAATATTAATAAATTAATATACAATTATCATACTTGTGATAGAAACTATGAAATTCGTCACGAACTCACAACTGCTCGTAACAATATATAATATCATACATTTGCAATACAATTCATGCACCATTATCATACATATACAATTATCATACAACTGCGATACATTTCTAAAAATTAGTGATACAGTTATGATCTTCATCTTGTTCAAGTTTCAATCACTACTCTACGCTAAAAATTTTATATAATTGTATTCTTATTGTATCGAGTATTGTTTTGGGTGTTGATGTATCATGTACAAGTCACATACAATAAAAGATATCTGGAAAAATATTAAGATTCAAAACTTATCCACAACTTGATTCTATAGCAATACTCCGAATTTTGTCTACATTGTATCAATAAGAATAAGGATTTAGGGTGATTAGTAAGAAGAGAAATTGGGTTTGAAAATTGTGATGACCCGGCCTGTCATCACGTGAGTTACCATCCCCTTTTTCCCATTATATGCTCATTCATGTTTCAATATATATGTTTGGTGAGTTTGAGTCAATTCAGATCGAGTTTGGTTGGAAATCACACAAATAGTCTCTTAGAAGAAGGAATAGTTGGGAAAAGTCAACCAGATATTGACTTGTGAGTTAGAGAGCTCGAAATCGAATTCTGATGATTTGGTTAGCTTTGGGAGGTCATTTATGGCTTAGGAGAGTGATCGGAAATGAATATGGAGGCCCGATGTAGAAATAGACTTGAATTGGCTAAGTTGGAATTTTGGCGAAATCCGATCGATAGGTGAGATTTTGATCTGGGAGTCAGAATGGAATTCCGGTAGTTGCAGTAGCTTCATTATGTGATTTTGGTTGTGTCTGCAAATTTTCAGGTCATTCGGACATCGTTTGGTCGGGTTTTGATAGAATGTAGGTTTCAGAAGTTTTGGTTGAATCTTAGGCTTGAACCGACCTTAATTGGATGATTCGTGTGTTTGAGGGTATGTTTTTATGATAGGAACAAGTTCGTGTGATGATTTAGAGTGGATTTGTATTTTTGGTATATATATATATATATATATACATATATATATATATATTGTTTCTTCTAGGGTTTCTGGTCCGGCGCCGTCACCTTTCTTCTTCTTATCTTTCTACTCCATCCAAAGTTCCTCTTCTTTGGAAATCTGAAATCACTGATTCTTCCGAATCAATCACCACCATCCAATTATATTCCTGGGGCCGTGGTGCTTCCGGCCAATTAGGTGGCGGTATTGAAGAAATACGAATTTATCCTTCTCATGTTGCCTCATTTTCACTGCCTCCCACTTTCCGTTTATCTTCTCCTATTCCGTTTATCAATTCACCAATTTCTTCACCGATCCACTGATTTCTTCAATCCCGCATTTCTTCACTTCTGTTAGGTTTTTTACAACTCTCCCCGTTAATTACCGAACCTACAATTCTTTACAAAAAAAAATAAAAAAAAATAGAAAATATAGATTGGTCCCTGCCTAGCTTCATTTCCATTGTCACACCTCTTTTTACGCACCCGCGAGGATGCAAAGAGTTTTTCCAATTAAAGGACAATTGAGATGGGATTTATTTTAATTATTTCGGAGTCGCCACTTGGGAGATTTATGGTGTCCCAAGTCACCGGTTAAATCCCGAATCGAGGAAAAGAATGACTCTATTTAACAGGTCCGCGAACCAGAAATCCGGATAAGGAATTCTATTAACCCGGAGAAGGTATTAGGCATTCCCGAATTCCGTGGTTCTAGCACGGTCGCTCAACTGTCGTGTTTGGCTTATCTATCTGCTTTTTACAATTATGTACTTAGTGCGAGTTAATATCCCTTTACCGCTTTTATTATTGGTTAGGATTTACGAAAGAGAAAGTTGCTTAAAAATATGCTTTCGAATCACGTCACATGAAATGCACCCGGATCCCCGACATATTCTTATTCAACATTTCGGGGTTTGGATTCGGGTCGCATGAAATGCACACCCGTATTTAAGAAGATAGAACTAAAATATGCGCCCGGATCGACTACTTATTTACACTGTTGAGAAGGGCGTGATATTCGTTAAGAAACGACGCATCTCAAAATCTAAGTATTTTATATGTACATTTATGAAGGCTGTGCGATTAGTGTAACTATTGGGCGAGGCGCACCTTTGATTCAAATCTAAAGCGAACTACATCCCACTGTATTTTACTTAGGAGTAGATTCCAAATTATTCAAAACTTGCTACGAACCACACCACATGAAATGCGCCTGTGGTTCCTGACACGCTTTATTTACTCTTGCCCGAAATTGGGGTCGGGTCACATGAAATGCACCCCGACTCCTTTAATCTAATTACGTCATTCAGTTGAGTAATAACTCCCTAGCTAATCTTGCTTTTAACATGAGATCTAACGTTAACAGATTTGGAGATTACACACATGAGTAGAGAAGATTGAACAGAGATACAACAGACTAATTCAGGTTTACGTGCATATCTAATGATAGTGTATCTTTGGTCTAGCTACACTTTTCCATAACCAAGGCTAGCATTACAAACTTATTTAGATAATAACAGAACGTAATCAAACATAAGACCTTGGACGACTACATGATTCAACAGACTTCAAACATAAACTTCAGGCTTCATTCTTTTCGAACCAAGGAATTACAACAACAGAGATGTGTACCTGGAACGCGGAAGAACAAAGACGAGTGAGCAGTGGCAATGCAGCAACAGTAACAGGAGCAACAACAATAGACCAGTAACAACCAACAGTAAACCAACAACAACTCAATATACCAAACAGCAACAACAACCAGTGGCAGCAATCAAACAGACTAACAACCAGTGGCAGTTAACCACAGTAGCACAGCACCAACACTGGATCAACAGCAAACAATAGACACAAAACAACAACAACAACCAGTGGCAACAATCAACTAGACCAACAGCAACCACTAGAGCTACCACAACACTCAACAATGGTCAACACAGTAGCAGCATACGACAACTGGATCAAACAGCAACAAAAATCAACCAGGCAGCAACACTAATGACCAAGCAATCCCAAAACAGTGCTGCCAGTGACAAAATAACAGCACTGCCAGTGGCTCGACACTTCCAAACTCAGCAAATAACACCCAATCGATCTCAGCACACCAACACAAGAACCACAACAACAATGGACTAACCAGCAGTAGCCCAAGAGTGGCAAACAGGACCTCAACAACTAAACAAACGAAACAGTAACAAACAAGCCAATGAAACAGTACTTGTCTATCTTTGTATGTTAGGTTTCGATATCGTATCTTTGCTGCCTATTTCTCTCCAGCTATTACCCTCCAGTTATGACTGTCTCCCCTTCTTTACTGTTTTTGCTCCCTTCTTATAGCTGACCAGCAGCTCCTAAGGTCACCCCCTTACACTGACTCCCCCAACCCATCATATTCCCTGCAAACCCATCATCTAATGTCCAGGTATGGACCCAAAGTATTAAACTAGTGATCACATGAGGCTTAGTGGGATACCCTGCTGTATGGCAGGTTCCACTAGCCTCTCTTATGGGCAGGGCATTTAAAAATCAATACTAATTAACCTATTAACTATAACCAATTAACCCCCTTAATCCGAATCAAACAGTAACAAGCCCCTACACTAATGAATTGCATACAGGCAGATTCAGGGATCAATACTACGAACTAATTCCTTGACGACTTTAGTCGAACTGAACATATGATACATTTTAACTAACGAAAATAGAAGGAATCGACCAAATAAAAGGCCTTAAAGGAGGATAACAGATCAACTGATATGAGAAATTAAAAACATGACAGATGAGAACTGAAACACGAATAAAACAAACACACATGTTCACACAATCGAATTAAATCGACCAAAGAAGAAATGAATACCTCGTAAGAAATCTGCCGACCCAAGCTTTGAACTAAGATTTGGAACTATTGAAGCCAAACGGGCTTTAATCGAGATGTTCTCGATTGAGAACACCTAGACTAAAGTCCCTTGGACTTCAATTACGGCTAACCCGGCTCGAATTGGGCTTCTTAAAAAACTAGGGTTCTTGGGCTCGGATTTGGGGCTTTTGCATTTCTGGTTAGATTCGAACCAAACCAATGTCAATGGGAGTGTGGGGGAGGTGTGAGGAGACTGTGGTATGAATTTGGTGAAGTTTGGCGTAGTTTGGGTTTTGACTCGAATCTTTGAATGAAGATTCGAGACGTTTGGTGGTGATTCGAGGTTAACGGAGGCCGGATTCGTAATGGGGAAGGTGAGGGGAAGATTTTGGTATTAGTTTGGTGGCCGTTGGCCTACCGGAACCGCCGTGAGGCGATTTCCGGCAGGCGGCGCAATGGTGGCGGACGGTGGGGCTTGGCCTGTCTCTGAGAGAGACGATAGAGGAGGGGTCTGGCTAAGGGGGGGCTGGGTAGGTTTTTTAGTATATATGGTGGGGCTGGGATCTAATCTTGGCCGTTTGATCAAATGAGATCAACGGCCTGGATCGTTTCATTAATCCAAACGATACCGTTTGGTCGCTATGGGAGCCGGGTTGTCTAGGGTTGATTGGGTCGGGTTGCTCAACGGGTTGGGGGATGAAGCACTGGCCGTTGGATCCCCTGAATTGAACGGCCTAGATCACTGCTTCTTGAACGGGTTGATAAGAGAGATCGTGGCCCTATGATCAATTTGAAACGAATGGCCACGATCGAGGACGGGTTGGATCAGAGGTGATTCGTTTGGGCCTGTTTGTTTAGACTAAGCCATGGCCCAATTCTGCTCTTTATGATGTATTATATATATATATATATATATATATACATATACATATACTAACCTATAACACAACTATTTTTTTACTACAATTATCCCACATAACTACATATCACTTAAAAAATGTAAATCACATAAAATGCAAAACCTAATGTATATTTTTTTGTCTTTTATTAATAAACATGCACACAAAAAATGTAAATTTAAGATAAAATAACACAAAAATCACAAAAATCATGCCTAACACGAAACTATTTTTATTTTGAATTTTCTGGGAGTACTTCTCAGGTAAGGCAAAAATCACGTGCTCACAGCTGCCCCTCTTTGCGCGTAAACACGCAGAGTTTTCGTGCAAAGATAAATGAGCGGATATAAGCGATTTTTGCCCATTCGAGCACTCCGTATGAAGCATTTTGGAAAAGTTTTGACCGAACCTTGCTTCAAAGGTCTCCTACATATCCCTGGCTAAAAGGGAATCGGGTCAATGTAGTTCGGGAAGTTCTGGTAGCTGGGACTACCATGACTGTTGCGATCTCGCTGTTACTGCTGTTGCCGCTGTTACTGCTGTTACCACCGCTTAGCTGATTTCCTTGTTACACCGCACTAAGCAACAAAAACAAGAAGCTAGACTAAGTTACAGTACTACAAGTTCTTATCTATCCTTTTTAACTTGATCTTGTCGCGCTCCTTGCCATCCTGTCTGACTTGGCGTTCCTTCTGATGCTTCTTCTCTTCTTACGAACTTGGATTCATGCCGGAGATTTCTGTTACATTCTACCGCTTTCCTCTACCAAATTAAAACAGATCGCCACTCCATTCTCCAGGCGGGCTCCCTGACTTCAACTACTACTTCGAAATAAAATCGCCACTCCATTCTCCAGGCGGGCTCCCTGATTTCAACTACAACTTCAAAATTAAATCGCCACTCCATTCTCCAGGCGGGCTCCCGACTTCAACAACATCTTTTGAAAATAAATCGCCATTCCATTCTTCGGGCGGGCTTCCCGACTTCAATTACTACTTCAAAATTAAATCGCCACTCCATTCTCCGGGCGGGCTCCCGACTTCAACTACAACTTCAAAATTAAATCGCCATTCCATTCTTCAAGCGGGCTTCCCGACTTCAATTACTACTTCAAAATTAAATCGCCACTCCATTCTCCGGGCGGGCTCCCTGACTTCAACTACAACTTCAAAATTAAATCGCCACTCCATTCTCCAGGCGGGCTCCCTGACTTCAATTACTACTTCAAAATTAAATCGCCACTCCATTCTCCAGGCGGGCTCCCTGACTTCAACTACAACTTCAAAATTAAATCGCCACTCCATTCTCCAGGCGGGCTCCCTGACTTCAACTACAACTTCAAAAATAAAATCGCCACTCCATTCTCCAGGCGGGCTCCCTGACTTCAACTACAACTTCAAAATTAATCGCCACTCCATTCTTCAGGCGGGCTCCCTGACTTCAATTACTACTTCAAAATTAAATCGCCACTCCATTCTCCAGGCGGGCTCCCTGACTTCAACTACAATTTCAAAATGAAACCGCCACTCCATTCTCCAGGCGGGCTCCCTGATTTCAACTACGACTTCAAAATTAAATCGCCACTCCATTCTCCAGGCGGGCTTCCTGACTTCAACTACAACTTCAAAAATAAAATCGCCACTCCATTCTCCAGGCGGGCTCCCTGACTTCAACTACAAATTAAAACAGATCGCCACTCCATTCTCCAGGCGGGCTCCCCGACTTCAACTACTACTTCAAAATTAAATCGCCACTCCATTCTCCAGGCGGGCTTCCTGACTTCAACTACAACTTCAAAATTAAATCGCCACTCCATTCTTCAGGCGGGCTCCCTGACTTCAACTACAATTTCAAAATGAAACCGCCACTCCATTCTCCAGGCGGGCTCCCTGATTTCAACTACGACTTCAAAATTAAATCGCCACTCCATTCTCCAGGCGGGCTTCCTGACTTCAACTACAACTTCAAAATTAAATCGCCACTCCATTCTCCAGGCGGGCTTCCTGACTTCAACTACAACTTCAAAATAAAATCGCCACTCCATTCTCCAGGCGGGCTCCCTGACTTCAATTACAACTTCTGATTTCATCCTATCTTGATTACCTTCCTTTGCTTCTTGTACCATTTTCTTCTTTCTGCATTGCCTCTCGGACCACTTTCTCTTCTGAATTATCCTGTCTTGGAATTGCCTTCCCCTGGGTCGTATTACTTTTCTTCTGGCAGCTGGGGGTATTTTTGAACTGTCTACTCGTCTGCTGGGGATGATGCTGCTGGGGGAGCATTCTTTGTTTCCTTCACCCCTCATTTTCTTCCTTCTTCCCATACCTCCTCTGGGACTCACGCTTTTGCCTCCTCGAACAAACTATGCGATGTAATACTGCGAGGAGAATCTCGAAGCCATTGTTTTATTTTCCCACGACTGCTGGGGGTGATACCAAGCTCAAATATTACCCCATCGTGTCGTCTGGCCTTTCTCAAAACTATTCTGCTCGGAGCTGGTACTTCCCGAAATCTTGCGTTGCTTTCTACCCTTATCCTCCGAGTCTTGCTTTCCAGAAAATTTTCGCAACGGGAGAAAATTTTCTGCCCCAGTTTGATAAACTTCTGGACGGTATGCTTTTCTGCCATCGGACCCTCTTTTCCTGCTTTAAATCAAAGAAAAATTGTTAGTTTCAAAATGCCGTGAGTGGTCGTGCCACTCTTGTTGGGGCCATTCTCTTTCAGTTGCTTGGCCTCTCTCGAACTTTGAGGACGACGTTGACGCTTGCTTGGGACGATGCTTTTTCCACGAACGAACTCTCATCTTTCCTTTTATTCCACTCTTTGGTTTGATCCGACTTTTTTTAGCCGGTGATCTGTTGCGCGAAATCATCTTTCGGACATGCCACATGTGTCCATCATACTCCATAATTCTTGCGAACCTTCCACTCGGCCTGTCATCCCAATCTTACTATCGTAACGACTTCTGTCTTATTGCCTCGTTCCACGCCTATTCACTTTCAATATACTGCTTTGGGAGACTTGGTAGTAAGCTTTGAAAAATCAATTTTCGAAAAATGAAAGAAAAGAAAAGAATACTGACCGCAAATGACAAAAGAAGAGAACAACTTTTCTGAACTCAAAAATAGGAAAACTTATCTGAATGTGTGCCTGATCCAATGTTATGCCGCGCCTTTGAGATTAAACTACCCAGTCTATTCATGTCAATCACTTTCCGATACCGCGTCCTGCTAGAGGTAAACGGATGTCCCAACCTTGTCTCATGCAGACATCTTGTAACCATCTCATCCTGCCACCTCACAGTGCCCTTCAAAGGGTTTTCACTAATGAGATTCTCTCATTTCTCTCTATCTCCCGTCGCCTTAAGGTGCCCGTAAAGGTTTTCACCGTAAGACTCTCTCATTTTTCTTCTCTCAACTTCCTTTGCCTTAAGGTGCCCGCGAGGGTTTTCACCGTTAAGACTCTCTCATTTATGCTTTCTTTCCTTGCGGCGGGGTTATCACCCCTGAGATTCCCTCTAGAGCGTTATCCCCTTTCGCTTGTGCATCCCGGATTCAATCGAGGGTCGGGATGTCACTCTTGGCTTTCATTCACATGACTTGGCACTTCTCAAATACTGATCGAGAGGTCTTTATGGTTCTTAATATGGTTTCTGCGCGTGAGGCTGAAGAAAGGGGTTTAGCCTCAACGGTTAACTTATTACAACTTTCGGAATCCACACTATCTTTCGAACGAAACAATGACTTCCGCCCCAGTTTTGTTGCTTGGGGGATTTTTGATTTTTATTTTATTATGACCGAGCCGTGTGGCGCCTACGTATCCTTCTTGAGGAATCAGGGTCGAACGTAGTTCACTTTTTTTGTATTACTTCTTTGTTTCTTTTCTATTCTGTTACACATCTTCCTTATTGATTCCGAAAGAGGGTATGTGAAAGAATAATTAAGGCTCAAATGGGGAACAAAGGTTAAAGTGTTTGGGTAGTAGAAAAATTGCCTCTGTCATTTCATTCTCCGAAAAATGCCAAATACACACAAACGAAACCAAACGTTGACAAATGCATTAAAGAATTACACATAATATCTCTTAACTGCGTCAGAATTGATAGCCATATCGGTGTATCTTCCCTCGACATCAGTCAGACATAGAGCGCCGTTGGATAATACTCTAGTCACCACAAAAGGTCCTTGCCAATTTGGAGCGAACTTGCCTTTCGCTTCGGCCTGATGTGGTAGAACTCTCCTCAGCACATGCTGTCCCACTTCAAATCTCCTGGGACGTACCTTCTTGTTATATGCTCTCGCCATTCTCTTTTGATACAATTGGCCGTGACATACTGTTGTCAATCTCTTTTCATCGATCAAGCTCAATTGCTCTAATCGGGTTTTGACCCACTCGTCGTCATCAATCTCAGCTTCAGCGACAATTCGGAGGGATGGAATCTCAACTTCTGCGGGTATTACTGCTTCAGTCCCGTATACCAACAAGTAGGGAGTTGCACCTACCGAAGTCCGGACGGTAGTGCGATAACCCAACAACGCAAATGGTAACTTTTCATGCCACTGCTTAGACCCTTCTATCATCTTCCTCAATATCTTCTTTATGTTCTTGTTTGCTGCCTCGACCGCACCATTTGCTTTTGGGCGATACGGTGTGGAATTTCGGTGTGTAATCTTGAACTGTTGACATACCTCTTTCATCAATCCACTTGTTAAGATTTGCACCGTTATCTGTAATGATTATATTTGGAATTCCAAACCTACAAATGATGTGGGAGTGTACGAAGTCCACCACCGCCTTCTTGGTCACCGATTTGAATGTTTTGGCCTCCACCCACTTGGTAAAATAATCGATCGTTACCAGGATGAACCTGTGACCATTGGAAGCCGCAGGCTCAATAGGTCCAATAACATCCATACCCCATGCGACAAACGGCCATGGTGCGGACATTGTATGCAATTCAGTCGGCGGAGAATGAATCAAATCTCCGTGTATCTGACACTGATGGCATCTTCGCACGAAACTTATACAATCCCGCTCCATAGTGAGCCAATAATATCCTGCTCGAAGAATCTTCTTTGCCAATACGTATCCGCTCATGTGTGGTCCGCAAACTCCCGAGTGTATATCCGTCATCACTGTTGTGGCTTGACTGGCATCTATACATCTCAACAATCCCAAATCTGGGGTTCTTTTGTACAGCACCCCTCCACTAAGGAAAAATCCGTTCGCCAACCGCCGAATAGCTCGCTTTTGATCTCCGGTTGCTTGCTCTGGGTATACTCCTAACCCGAGGTATTCCTTGACATCATGAAACCACGGCTCACCATCCACCTCTTCCTCTATCACATTACAATAAGCATGTTGATTCCGGACATGGATATGTAACGGATCGACACGAACCTTGTCCGGGTGATGTAGCATTGATGCTAAAGTAGCCAACGCGTCGGCAACCTCATTATGCATCCTCGGGATGTGCCTGAATTCTACCGATCGAAAGCGTTTGGTCAAATCATGCAAACACTGACGATATGGGATAAGCTTTAGATCTCTGGTTTCCCATTCTCCCTGAATCTGATGTACCAGAAGGTCCGAGTCCCCCAAGACCAAGACGTCCCGTACATCCATGTCCACCGCTAATCGCAACCCCAAGATACATGCCTCGTACTCGGCCATATTATTGGTACAGTGAAAACGCAGTTGAGCGGTAACAGGATAATGATGTCCTGTTTCAGATATAAGCACAGCCCCTACTCCGACTCCTTTTGCGTTTGCCGCTCCATCGAAGAAGAGCTTCCATCCCGGATCCTTGGTTAGTTCCAACCCCTCAATCTGCAATACTTCCTCATCTGGAAAATACGTCCTCAAAGGTTCGTATTCGTCATCAACGGGATTTTCGGCTAAGTGATCGGCCAGGGCTTGAGCTTTCATAGCCGTCCTTGTCACGTATATGATGTCGAACTCCGTAAGTAATATTTGCCATTTTGCTAACCTCCCTGTAGGCATAGGTTTCTGGAAAATATACTTCAACGGATCCAAACGCGAAATGAGGTAAGTGGTGTAAGAAGACAAGTAGTGTTTCAGCTTTTGGGCTACCCAAGTCAGGGCGCAACATGTCTTTTCTAGATGAGTGTACTTGACCTCGTGGACTGTAAACTTCTTACTGAGGTAGTAAATGGCCCTTTCCTTCCTGCCAGTAAGATCATGCTGCCCCAGTACGCAGCCAAACGAATTCTCCAAGACCGTCGGATAAAGAATCAGGGGTCTACCTGGCTCAGGCGGCACTAGTACGGGTGGATTTGACAGATACCCTTTGATCCGGTCAAACGCTTCCTGACATTCTGCCGTCCATTCTATCGCCGCGTCTTTTTTCAATAGACGGAATATGGGTTCACAGGTTGCCGTAAGCTGGGCAATAAACCTACTGATGTAATTCAACCTTCCCAACAGACTCATTACCTCTGTTTTATTCTTCGGCGGGGTAACTCCTGAATGGACTTGATTTTGGATGGGTCCAACTCAATGCCCCGTCGGCTGACGATGAATCCTAGCAACTTTCCTGATGGAACTCCGAATGCGCATTTGGCCGGATTAAGCTTGATGTCGTACCTTCGGAGTCTTTGAAAGAACTTCCTGAGGTCAGCAACATGGTCTTCTTGACGCCTAGATTTTATGATCACATCATCCACGTACACCTCAATTTCCTTGTGTATCATGTCATGGAATACCGTAGTCATCGCCCTCATATATGTTGCTCCCGCATTCTTCAAACCAAACGGCATCACTCGGTAGCAATAAGTCCCCCACGGTGTGATAAAAGCCGTCTTTTCTGCGTCCTCTTCATCCATCAAAATCTGATGATATCCCGCATAACAGTCCACAAAGGATCCAATTTCGCGTCCGGCGCAATTATCAATCAGGATATGGATATTGGGAAGTGGGAAATTATCCTTAGGACTTGCCTTGTTGAGATTGCGATAGTCCACGCATACTCTGATCTTTCCGTCTTTCTTTGGCACCGGTACTACGTTAGCCAACCATTCGGGGTATCGAGTGACACGAATGACTTTCGCCTGCAACTGCTTGGTTACCTCCTCCTTAATCTTCACACTCATCTCCGTCTTGAATTTCCGCAGCTTTTGCTTGACGGGAGGATATGCCGGATCGGTGGGTAATCTATGAACCACTAGATCAGTGCTGAGTCCTGGCATGTCGTCGTACGACCATGCGAAAATATCTTTAAACTCCATGAGTGTTTTGACCAATTCTTCTCTCAGATTGGGTTCAATATGGACACTTATCCGGGTTTCTTTGACGTCATCCGCATTCCCCAGATTAACGGCCTCAGTGTCATTTAAATTTGGTTTGGGGTTTTCCTCGAAGTGACTTAATTCTTCACCGATTTCTTCTACGGCTTCATCATCGCCGTACTCTGACTCACTCTCGTCACTTCTTATTTCATGCGTTATTATTTCCAAACCCGATTGACTTTCTAGAGTGGGTTGATTAATCTTTAAGCACGCCATATCATTAAGATCAGTTGAAAGAAGGCTGTTCAGAAAAGTAAAAAGAAGGAAAAATAAACAAAATTAGACACGAAGGGAACCAAATTTTCATTAAGGAGAACGGTACAAGGGAAAACAAACTGCAAACTTAAATCAAAAAACGAACTAAAAGCAAACTGGATTTTACTCTGGGGACAAACCCCCAACACAAAATTTCGAAAGAAAAACAATCCAAGACAAACTACCAAGACTCCTTCCGGACGGGGAGAGGAGTAGCCTTCCAGTTATTCAGTTTTGCCTTTGGTCCCACAAATTGTATCTCGGCATGACTGGATCCTTCACCATCCTCGAGCATACATACATCTCTGAATAGGTCCTCGAACTTCCTGAAGAACTCTTCGTCTGGCCTGATCGTAGGACCGGGAATCTTTGTCGTTGGATGTCCTCTTGCTCCGGACCTGACAAAAGATTGGGAAAGGCGTGGAACGGGCTTTGGGAGCACCCATGTCTTCTGCTTACTCCTCTTGGCTCGCCGGATGTCCTCTGATGCTGGCTGGAATCCTAAACCGAAGGTTCCCAAGTTCTCGACCACAGATACCGGTTGTATGATTCCTTGCAGAGATGCACCTAGACCTTTACCGGGTATGAAACCATGTCTCAACATTTCATGCGCCACCATGACATCCGCAGTAATTGTTCTGTCGCCGGGAATGCATTCCCCTTCCGGAACTCGGTTGGCGGACACCACATCGCAGACCTGATATACCCACGGCCCAACATCTTCTTCTGTTTCAACAAAGGGAATGATGGTGCCTGATTGTGGATCGTTCTCTCCATGGACGACGATCTCCTGTTGGTCCCATTCAAACTTGACGAGTTGGTGTAAGCTGGATGGAACTGCTCTTGCGGCATGGATCCATGGTCGCCCTATTAGGAGGTTATATGACACCACCATGTCCAGCACCTGGAATTCCATGGTGAACTCCACTGGCCCAATTGTCAAGATTAGCACAATGTCGCCAACCGACGCTTTGCCTCCTCCGTCAAACCCTCGAACACATACCCTGTTCTTGCGTACCCTGCCGATGTCTACTTTCAACTTGCCCAGTGTAGAGAGAGGACAAATGTTAGCACTGGACCCATTATCGACAAGGACTTTGGTAACCACCGCCTCTTCACACTTTACCGTAAGATATAAAGCCCTGTTGTGCTCGGTGCCTTCCTCAGGCAACTCGTCATCGGTGAAGGTGATCCGATTTGCTTCAAAGATCCGATTGGTGATCTTCTCCAGATGGCTCACTGAGATTTTATCCGGTACATGTGCCTCATTCAGGACTTTCATCAATGCTTGCCGATGTTCTTCAGAATGTATCAGCAAGGATAGCAATGATATTTGCGCCGGAGTCTTCTTCAACTGCTCTAAGACGGAGTAGTCGTGGAGCTTCATCTTTTTCAAGAATTCTTCCGCTTCTTCATCAGTGACCGGCTTTTTCAATACTGCCGGAGTGGTCTTCCTCAATTTCCGCAGGGGCAAAACATCTCCCCGAGCGGGTCAACCCTTGGGCTTCACAAACTTCCTCTTTCACCTCCTTTCCTCTGTAGGTCGTTGTAATCCGAGCATAATTCCATGGGACAGCCCGGCTATCAGTTACTGGCAACTGTGTTGCCGGCTGGATGATGAAAGGATCCATTCGAACGCCTGCTACTGTCAAGATGGGCTTGATTGCTGCCCCGGGTACAACTATCTTGGCCGGCTTCACCGGTACTTCGTTCACACTTTCCTTTCCTGCTTCCGACTCTCCTGGTATGTCCTTCTGGCAACTGGGCGACTCATCAAGGCTTGGCCCTTTTCTCGTTCTCGCCCCGCTAGACTTAATCATCATTACAGTCTGAGAGGCTTTCTCCTTTCCTTCCTTCGCCCGTACCAACTCGATCATATTGGTCTCATGATGAGTTGGAAGCGGGTTTTGGTTGATGTTGGGCTCTGTTGGAGTCCTGGACTTCAATCCTGTGAGTATCAATAAGCCCCTGGATGGCCGTCTTTAGCCTCCAACACTTTTCTGTATCGTGTCCCGGACATCCCGAGCAGTAAGCACAATTTACTGAATGGTCCAGGTTCTTCGGGAGGGGGTTTGGTAGCTTAGCTTCAATCGGATTTAGAAACCCTACTTGCTTCAACCGGTGGAACAGACTGGTATAAGACTCTCCTAAGGGAGTGAAAGTCTTTGGCCTCGGCGCCCTGTCGCCCCTGAATGCCTGATTCGGATGGAAACTCGCGCCCGAGGGGTTTCTGTAAGCTCTTGGGGGTGGATGATTGTTCTGGGGGTTCGGTGCACGCCACGGTGCATGAACGGGAGGTGCAGAATAGGACTGTGCATGGTGGACAGTAAAATGGGGATGAGGTGCGGGATAGTAATGTTGCGGGTGGCCATATGGGTTGTGGGAGTAATTTTGGTGGTGAGGTTGGGGTGGGCTATATTGGGGTGCGGGGCCTCTATTTCCGAACCATGCCCCGGACTCGACGGCCGCAACTTCCTCTCTCCTCTTTTTCCCCAGTACTCCTCCAGTACCACTTTGGATAGCCTGAGTGGTGGCTTTCAGTGCTGAGTAACTCATGATCTTGTTGGCCTTCAAACCTTCCTCGATCATACCCCCATTTTTATCACCTCGGTGAATGATTTACCTACGGACGTTACCAGATGTCCGAAGTAGGTGGGCTCTAATGTCTGCAAGAAGTAATCCACCATCTCGCTCTCTCTCATCGGTGGATCTACCCTGGCCGCCTGTTCCCTCCAACGGAAACCGAATTCCCTGAAGCTTTCAGCGGGCTTCTTCTCTAATTTTAACAATGATAGGCGATCGGGGATTATCTCAAGATTGTATTGGAACTGGCCGATAAAAGCTTGAGCCAAATCATCCCACGTAAACCATCTACTGGGATCCTGTCTAGTGTACCACTCCAGCGCAGATCCTCCCAGACTCTGGCCGAAGTAAGCTATCAGAAGTTCGTCCCGTCCTCCGGCCCCTCTCATTTTACTGCAGAACCCTCGGAGGTGGGCTACTGGGTCGCCATTCCCCTCGTATAGGTCGAATTTGGGCATTTTGAACCCTGCTGGCAACTGGACGTCCGGAAATGGACATAGATCTTTATAGGCGACACTGACCTGGTTGCCCAAACCGTGCATGTTCCTGAAGGACTGCTCCAGGCTTTTAACTTTTCTGACAACTTCCTCGTGTTCCGAACTTTGGAAGTGCTTTTCCGGTTCTGCCGGATTATCCCAGTGAGGTGTATGTGATTGTGGTTCAGGAGCCCTGAAAGTAGGCTCTGGAGGATAGTAAGAGTTGTCATGGATCCGAACATATGGCTCGCTGGCCGGCCTTTGCAGAGGAGCAGGTGGAGGTGCCACAAAAATAGGGGTGACTGGAGGAGGATTTGGTTTGGCTGGTGGAATGTGGGTGGCATATGGATTTTCCCCCTGAAAGTATGGATAGCTTGGGGCGCTTGTTGAAGGATCGATGGGCGGATGTTCGGGAGCTGAGGCGAGAGTGGGGCGGTTTGGTGAAGACTGTTCCCTGGCCCAGGCCAGGTGCATCTCTGTTATCTGTTGTTTTAACCGGTCTACCTCTTCTTTCATGATTTGTAGCTCGGATTTTTCTTCCTCGAGACTCTTGCCAGAACTCGACATGCTTACTGTAACCGGTCCTTTGGATCTAGTACGGTAGTGATGACTGGCCAATATATTCTGTCAAACCAACTGCTAAACTTTCTGGAATACGCAACAAACTTGTTAGTTCACCGAGTTTGACAGATATGTTATAGCACGTTGGATGCAATGCACCTAACCAAATAACCATTTCTACATGTACTCTTTAACATGCGTCATTCCGGCCCTTTTTCTTTTTCTTTCTTTTTCTTCTTTTTTTTTCTTTTTCGACTATCTTTGCAAGCCTTATTGTTATTTAACCTATGGATTCCTTTCTTTTTAGTGGTGGTCGAATCTTATGTGGATTGCCTACGTATCACGACCCCGCGTGAATCAGACCGAGCGTAGTTCTGGTAACAAGATTGTGGCAAAATTCGGTAACTTTTATATCAAATAAAACCGTGTAGTTACAAAACACGTCTTACAACAATCAACAAAACAAAAGAAAATGCTTGACTTGGGAAAGTAAAGATAAAAATGCCAACTAGCTTGACTCAACATTTCAAAATACATTTTCAATCAAAAATCTAATGCCCTAAAATCCTTGGGGGCCCGCGAGGCATCATTCGGCCTTGCCGCGGGCCTTGGTGTGAGGTCCTTATGCAGTCCCCTCAACTCTTCCATGATCCGATGAACATAACCCATAATTGAAGCGAAAAGGTCGGCGCGGGGCATTCGTTCGCAAGCTAGGCACTTCATGGTGACATAGTGCCCGATTTCTCCAATTCTGTCCTTGATCATGTCCCTTTCTCCGAGTAGCCGCTCTATCTGCTGGTCTTTCGTCCCCACTCTTCGAGCATTGTTGGTGACTTGGTCTAGGAGCCTATCCACTTGTCCTTGCAGTCGGGCCATCAAATTGTGGCAACGGTCGAGGTCCGTTCTGGCATCTTGGGCTTGCTTGAAAACCCGCTCCCTGAGGACAACATTTGCTTCCCTCAGACTAGTGATGATCTTAGTGTAATCTTCTTCCACCCGTTTTAGGTGAAGTGCATGTTGATGTGCCTCTTTTCTCCAGCTAGCACGGATCCTCGTTGTCTGAGCTTTTGACTCGTCCAATTCTCTTTGGATATCGGTGACTTGGCTTTTCAGACCCTTTATCAATTTTTCGTCGGCCCGACTCCTCAACTGTCTGTCAGCATCTCTTTTCATTTGTTGGATTTGAGCTCTCAAGAAGTCATTTTCTTGGGCCAACTTCTTTTTGTCTCCTTCGTCGGTGGCAGCTTGCATGTTCTTCTCGAATTGGAGGTCCCGGACCTGCTGTTCTATCCTGCCAATCTTCGTCCTGTACCCCTCCTCCTTTGCTAACCAATCCCATTGTTCCCGTGAATCTTCCGTGAATTGTTGGACATGGGCTCTTTTAGAACATTTTCGACGAATCTGAAATCTTTTCCCGAACCACACGTTGTACTTTGGGTCCACCTCTCCCTTAGATAGTTCCCGGACCATGGTTTTAGGCTCAAGGAACCGACATTCGTGCCACAGCCTTCTAATCTTCTCTTCGGGGAATACAACTCCGGGCTCAACTCAATGGCGTACTTCCTCAGGTCTTGATCGGTAGGAATAACCTGAAACCTTCCTAGTTGACGTAATACGCGGTGAGGGACATATGGTTGGACACTGCGGATCCCCATCAGAAGGATATAACACTCCTCGGCTGCCATATATATTACTTCAGGTATCGGGTAACCACCCGAACGCCCATTCAATCTGATCGGCTTCTATTGAGCTTAGTCGTGCAAGCCATGCCTCGACGCCTTCGGGGAATACAGCACCCATCATCCGTTCTTCGAAACCCCTGATACAGTTTTTTCCGGTCAACCCATGGTTCATGTATTGTGTTCGGTGATGGAGGTGTTCTTGCATCCATAATTGGAGTAACAGATTGCAACCCTGGAAGAAATTGCCCCCTTCTCGGCATACAGTCAAGGCTCGATAGATTTCGGACAAAACCAAAGGGACCACCGTGCTGGTAGCCTTTTTGATTGCAACATCGGCTATTCCTACCAGACTTATCTCTATTTTCTTATCTTTGCGCGGACAAATCACAATCCCCAAGAATGTCGTTATGAATGCTAGAATTCGTCTGGCCTCCCACTTGGTTCTATTCCCTGCGTGAGTCAGTCCAAGGTTTGACTCTTCAAAGCCCCGAGGAGCGACGTACCGTTGATATAAGAATTGGAGATCGCAACACCCTTTTAGCAGATCATCATTTTTCACCTTCCGACTAATGCTCAGCAAATCCAGAAACCCATGTGGAGATACCGGTCTTGGTGAGAGCAGGTATTGTCCTCTTAATTTCCCATTTAGTCCTGCATAACCCGCAATTTCCTCTAATGTGGGCGTCAGTTCAAAGTCAACAAAACGGAACACATTGCGGGTCGGATCCCAGAAAGATACCAGTGCCTTGATGATGTCCTCCATTGGCTCGATATTCAACAGATCAACCAAACCTCCCAAAATTCTCCCTACTACCTTTTTGCTACTGTCTTCCATATTGTTCCACCATATACGGAGCGGCTGAGGGACCTCACTAAGGATTGAAAATGATTTATTCTGATTCGTGCTCATCCTGCACATTTATTAAGGTGATTTAAATAAGAAAAACAACTTTGTTTTGCTAAAATAAAAAAATCAGTCTTCAATCACGGCCTTTCAACGTCTCGGGGACGAAGGCTTTTAAGGCCGTGGGGTAAATTGATCGAAATCAAAATTGACCCAAAGGTGGCCGTTTATACGAAATTAGCCTTCCGGCGTCCCTTTCGGGAACATTCGGCTATTTTTAAAAACAGCGTCACCGACTTATTTAGTACAAAAGTTAGTTTTGATTTTTCAGCCATTTTTCAAAAGGTGAAGTTGGACCTGATGGAGGTTGCCTACGTATCTCACATCCAATGAGAATCAAACCCACGTAGTTCGGTTTTGACGAAACAAACGACATTATTTATTTATTCATTTTACTAAAGGAAGACAAGTAAGCTATTTCTATCTTAAGAACAAAACATATTTTCCTTTCCTTTTTCTTTTTTTTTTTTTAAAACGGTTAGCCTGCAAGTCTGAAGCAAATATATACATAAAACAGACAGGATGCAGCAGGATGGTCTTTTCATTTCAGGTCACCTGTCCTAGACGGACCCAACCCCTGTGTTGAGTTCCCTAAGCCAAATGCGACATGATGCAAATAAACGTTTCCTACTAGGGATCCGGCATGAAGCTTTGTTATTCTAGGTTTAAAACCTGGGTTTATCTGTTCTAGACTTGGCTTACCCGAGCGGACAGCTCGAGCCGAGGAGGAGGCGGCAACCCGGGAATACAGAAGCTTCACCGGTTTTGCAACTTATCCAAACCTCGTTCTAAAATGGGAATCGGACACTATACAGAAAAGAAGTCACACGAAGTGCACCCTTCTTCATGATTTAGAAGACTCAGAGAGGAGATTGGTTCCGGCACAATTTATATGTACAGTTCACAAAATATCAAAGCAGTAAAAACAACATTTTGCACATTGATGCCAACATGTAAAAGAATCGGATAATAAAATATGCCAAATACAACAGTTATTCCGAGCTCGAATTCTAAAGATAGTCCCCAGCAGAGTCGCCAGAGCTGTCACACCTCTTTTTACGCACCCGCGAGGATGCAAAGAGTTTTTCCAATTAAAGGACAATCGAGATGGGATTTATTTTAATTATTTCAGAGTCGCCACTTGGGAGATTTATGGTGTCCCAAGTCACCGGTTAAATCCCGAATCGAGGAAAAGAATGACTCTATTTAACAGTCCGCGAACCGGAAATCCGGATAAGGAATTCTATTAACCCGGGAGAAGGTATTAGGCATTCCCGAATTCCGTGGTTCTAGCACGGTCGCTCAACTGTCGTGTTTGGCTTATCTATCTGCTTTTTACAATTATGTACTTAGTGCGTGTTAATATCCCTTTACCGCTTTTATTATTGGTTAGGATTTACGAAAGAGAAAGTTGCTTAAAAATATGCTTTCGAATCACGTCACATGAAATGCACCCGGATCCCCGACATATTCTTATTCAACATTTCGGGGTTTGGATTCGGGTCGCATGAAATGCACACCCGTATTTAAGAAGATAGAACTAAAATATGCGCCCGGATCGACTACTTATTTACACTGTTGAGAAGGGCGTGATATTCGTTAAGAAGCGACGCATCTCAAAATCTAAGTATTTTATATGTACATTTATGAAGGTCGTGCGATTAGTGTAACTATTGGGCGAGGCGCACCTTTGATTCAAATCTAAAGCGAACTACATCCCACTGTATTTTACTTAGGAGTAGATTCCAAATTATTCAAAACTTGCTACGAACCACACCACATGAAATGCGCCTGTGGTTCCTGACACGCTTTATTTACTCTTGCCCGAAATTGGGGTCGGGTCACATGAAATGCACCCCCGACTCCTTTAATCTAATTACGTCATTCAGTTGAGTAATAACTCCCAAGCTAATCTTGCTTTTAACATGAGATCTAACGTTAACAGATTTGGAGATTACACACATGAGTAGAGAAGATTGAACAGAGATACAACAGACTAATTCAGGTTTACGTGCATATCTAATGATAGTGTATCTTTGGTCTAGCTACACTTTTCCATAACCAAGGCTAGCATTACAAACTTATTTAGATAATAACAGAACGTAATCAAACATAAGACCTTGGACGACTACATGATTCAACAGACTTCAAACATAAACTTCGGGCTTCATTCTTTTTGAACCAGGGAATTACAATAAAAGAGATGTGTACCTGGAATGTGAAAGAACAAAGAAGAGTGAGCAATGGTAATGCCGCAACAGTAGCAGGAACAGTAACAGCAACAACAGTAGACCAGTAACAACCAACAGTAAACCAACAACAACTCAATATACCAAACAGCAACAACAACCAGTGGCAGCAATCAAACAGACTAACAACCAGTGGCAGTTAACCACAGTAGCACAGCACCAACACTGGATCAACAGCAAACAATAGACACAAAACAACAACAACAACCAGTGGCAACAATCAACTAGACCAACAGCAACCACTAGAGCTACCACAACACTCAACAATGGTCAACACAGTAGCAGCATACGACAACTGGATCAAACAGCAACAATAACCAACCAGGGAGCAACACTAATGACCAAGCAATCCCAAAACAGTGCTGCCAGTGACAAAATAACAGCACTGCCAGTGGCTCGACACTTCCAAACTCAGCAAATAACACCCAATCGATCTCAGCACACCAACACAAGAACCACAACAACAATGGACTAACCAGCAGTAGCCCAAGAGTGGCAAACAGGACCTCAGCAACTAAACAAACGAAACAGTAACAAACAAGCCAATGAAACAGTACTTGTCTATCTTTGTATGTTAGGTTTCAATATCGTATCTTTGCTGCCTATTTCTCTCTCTCCAGGTACTCCAGTTATCACTGTCTATCTCCCTTCACTGTTTTTTGCTCCCTTCTTATAGCTGACCAGCAGCTCCTAAGGTTACCCCCTACACTGACTCCCCCAACCCATCATATTCCCTGCAAACCCATCATCCAATGTCCAGGTATGGACCCAAAGTATTAAACTAGTGATCACATGAGGCTTAGTGGGATACCCTGCTGTATGGCAGGTTCCACTAGCCTCTCTTATGGGCAGGGCATTTAAAAATCAATACTAATTAACCTATTAACTATAACCAATTAACCCCCTTAATCCGAATCAAACAGTAACAAGCCCCTACACTAATGAATTGCATACAGGCAGATTCAGGGATCAATACTACGAACTAATTCCTTGACGACTTTAGTCGAACTGAACATATGATACATTTTAACTAACGAAAATAGAAGGAATCGACCAAATAAAAGGCCTTAAAGGAGGAGAACAGATCAACTTATATGAGAAATTAAAAACATGACAGATGAGAACTGAAACACGAATAAAACAAACACACATGTTCACACAATCGAATTAAATCGACCAAAGAAGAAATGAATACCTCGTAAGAAATCTGCCGACCCAAGCTTTGAACTAAGATTTGGAACTATTGAAGCCAAACGGGCTTTAATCGAGATGTTCTCGATTGAGAACACCTAGACTAAAGTCCCTTGGACTTCAATTACGGCTAACCCGGCTCGAATTGGGCTTCTTCAAAAACTAGGGTTCTTGGGCTCGAATTTGGGGCTTTTGCATTTCTGGTTAGATTCGAACCAAACCAATGTCAATGGGAGTGTGGGGGAGGTGTGAGGAGACTGTGGTATGAATTTGGTGAAGTTTGGCGTAGTTTGGGTTTTGACTCGAATCTTTGAATGAAGATTCGAGACGTTTGGTGGTGATTCGAGGTTAACGGAGGCCGGATTCGTAATGGGGAAGGTGAGGGGAAGATTTTGGTATTAGTTTGGTGGCCGTTGGCCTACCGGAACCGCCGTGAGGCGATTTCCGGCAGGCGGCGCAATGGTGGCGGACGGTGGGGCTTGGCCTGTCTCTGAGAGAGACGATAGAGGAGGGGTCTGGCTAAAGGGGGGGCTGGGTAGGTTTTTTAGTATATATGGTGGGGTTGGGATCTAATCTTGGCCGTTTGATCAAATGAGATCAACGGCCTGGATCGTTTCATTAATCCAAACGATACCGTTTGGTCGCTATGGGAGCCGGGTTGTCTGGGGTTGATTGGGTCGGGTTGCTCAACGGGTTGGGGGATGAAGCACTGGCCGTTGGATCCACTGAATTGAACGGCCTAGATCAGTGCTTCTTGAACGGGTTGATAAGAGAGATCGTGGCCCTAGGATCAATTTGAAACGAACGGCCACGATCGAGGACGGGTTGGATCAGAGGTGATTCGTTTGGGTCTGTTTGTTTAGACTAAGCCATGGCCCAATTCTGCTCTTTATGATGTATTATATGTATATGTGTATATATATATATATATATATATATATATATATATACATATACTAACCTATAACACAACTATTTTTTTACTACAATTATCCCACATAACTACATATCACTTAAAAAATGTAAATCACATAAAATGCAAAACCTAATGTATATTTTTTTTTGTCTTTTATTAATAAACATGCACACAAAAAATGTAAATTTAAGATAAAATAACACAAAAATCACAAAAATCATGCCTAACACGAAACTATTTTTATTTTGAATTTTCTGGGAGTACTTTCTCAGGTAAGGCAAAAATCACGTGCTCACATCCATTACTACTGTCAGGGCTTCACCAGTGGTAGCGGTGACAACTCTTTTTGTTTTTGTTTTTGGATCGGGATATTTGCTGTGTTTTTCAGGGAAATTTTCGAAGTTGTCGGAGACAAGTGGGCCGACGAGCACTAGCAAATAAGAGCAACCGGGACGAACGTCAGCAACGAGCGGTGGGTAGCGGCGGTTAAGCGTACAACTACATCAAGTGCAACAATTTGGCACAGGTTTGGTACTCGGGACTTGGTACCTCCCGTTCTATTGTTTCCCCTTCGGTGTTAGCTAAATTGTTGTTACTTTAGCTCCCAATTGTTCTATCATTCAGCTAGGGTACTTGTAGTTACGTTTTTCCTTGTAGTTTCACTCGTTGTCCGTTGAGCACCAGAGAGTATACTTTGGATTTGCCGTAGGAGTACTGGCTGCAGTCTGGAATGGTAGATTAAGGGCATGTCCGCGTTTGGGGCAGAGTGTGGGGACAGTTTCAGGGAGTGGGACTGGAGGTAGGGGAGGTATAGGGGGCAAAGGAGCATATAGGTTGAGAATAGGGACATGGAACATTGGTTCGCTAACGAGTAAGTCTATTGAGTTGGCGAAGATCTTTCAAAAGAGGAAGATTAATATAGCGTGTGTCCAAGAGACTAGGTGGGTCGGAACGAGGGCGATAAACACGGATGGGTATAAGTTGTGGTACTCTGGAGTCATAAGGGGTAAAAATGGAGTGGGGATCTTGGTAGATAGCCATCTTAGAGAGTCAGTGGTAGAGGTCAGGCGGGTGAATGATAGACTAATGACTATTAAATTGGTGGTGGGCGAGTGTACTTTAAATGTTGTTAGTGCATACGCGCCGCAAGTAGGCTTGGATGAGGATATTAAAAGGAGCTTTTGGGAGGGGTTGGACGACATTGTTCGTAGTATCCCGCCCTCCGAGAGGTTATTCATAGGAGGAGATTTTAATGGTCATATTGGGTCGTCTAGAGGTGGTTATTCGGAGGTTCATGGCGGCTTTGGTTTCGGGGAGCGAAATGGAGGGGGCACTTCGTTGTTGGACTTTGCCAAGGCATTCGACTTAGCGATTGCGAACTCAAGATTTCCGAAGCGGGAGGAGCATTTGGTTACTTACCAAAGTTCGGTGGCGAAGACTCAGATTGACTATCTACTCCTCAGAAGAGGTGATAGAAGGTGGTGCGTGGATTGCAAAGTTATCCCAGGTGAGACCCTTGCAACACAGCATAGGCTTTTGGTGATGGACTTTGGCATAATGATAAGGAGGAAGAAAAGATCAATACGAGGCCGCCAGAGGGTTAAGTGGGGCGCCTTGACTGAGGATAAAGCTTAGGAGTTGGAAAGAAAGTTATCAGAAATGGGAGCCTGAGGAAGTAGTAGTGGGGAAGCAAACACTATGTGGTCGACGACAGCTGATTGTATAAGGAAGGCGGCGAGAGATGTGTTGGGGTTATCTTCTGGCCACACCGGTGGCCATAAAGGAGACCGGTGGTGGAATACTACTGTCCAAGGTAAAGTGGAAGCGAAGAAGGCAGCTTACATACGATTAGTAGGGAGCACTGGCGAGGATGAGAAGAGGGCGAACATGGAGAGATATAAGGTAGCTAGAAAGGAGGCGAAAATGGCAGTAACGGAGGCTAAGACGGCGGCTTTTGCTCGTTTGTATGAGGAACTAGGTAGCAAAGGCGGGGAGAAGAAGTTATTCTGCCTCGCTAAGCTAAGAGAGAGGGCGGCTCGGGATCTGGACCAGGTGAGGTGCATAAAAGATAAGGACGGCAAAGTTCTGATGGGGGATGACCAGATTAAGAGGAGATGGAAGACCTACTTTCATAAACTCCTAAATGAAGAAGGGGATCAGGGAATTGTACTAGGTGGATTGCGGAACACCGACATTCCCCATGAATTAAGTTATTGTAGGGACATTGAAGTCGATGAGGTCACCGTGGCAATGCGTAAGATGAGGGGGGGTAGAGCTACCGGGCCAGACGAAATTCCAGTTGAACTTTGGAGGTGTGTGGGTAGAGCAGGATTGGAATGGCTTACTGGGTCGTATAATGTGATATTCAAGACTAATAGGATGCCTAAAGAGTGGAGGTGGAGTACAATGGTTCCGTTGTATAAGAACAAAGGCGATATCCAGAGCTGTAACAACTATAGAGGTATCAAATTACTAAGTCATACCATGAAAATCTGGGAGAGAGTGGTAGAGATGAGAGTGCGAAGGATGGTGTCTATCTCGGACAACCAGTTCGGATTTATGCCGGGGCGATCTACCACAGAAGCTATCCATCTTATTAGGAGGATGGCAGAACAGTACAGGGATAAGAAGAAGGATCTTCACATGGTGTTTATTGATCTAGAGAAAGCGTATGACAGGGTTCCTAGGGAGATCTTATGGAGCTGCTTAGAGGTTAAAGGGGTTCCGGTAGCCTACATTAGGGTGATTAGAGACATGTATGAAGGAGCTAAGACTCGGGTTAGGACAATAGGAGGCGATTCCGAGCATTTTCCAGTTGTTACGGGGTTGCACCAAGGGTCGGCACTCAGCCCTTTCCTATTTGCCCTGGTGATGGATGCCATAACACATCATATTCAAGGGGAGGTTCCATGGTGCATGCTATTTGCTGATGATATAGTCCTAATTGACGAAACACGAAGCGGGGTAAACGAAAGGCTAGAGGTTTGGAGGAATGCCCTTGAGTCTAAAGGATTCAGGTTGAGCAAGACAAAGACGGAATACCTCGAGTGCAAGTTTGGGGCGGGGCCGACGGAAATGGGAGTGGAAGTGAGAATTGACTCTCAAATCATCCCTAAGAAGAGTAGTTTCAAGTACCTAGGGTCAGTTATTCAGGGGATCGGGAAGATCGACGAGGATGTCACACATCGTATAGGGGTGGGTTGGATGAAGTGGAGGTTAGCGACGGGAGTCCTGTGTGACAAGAAAGTTCCACTTTTACTAAAAGGTAAGTTTTATAAAGCAGTGGTTAGGCCTGTAATGCTGTATGGGACCGAGTGTTGGCCGGTTAAGAACTCACACACCCAGAAGATGAAAGTAGCAGAGATGAGGATGTTGAGGTGGATGTGCGGGCATACAAGGATGGATAAGATTAGAAGAATATATTAGAGAGAAGGTGGGTGTGGCCCCCATAGAGGACAAGATGCGTGAAACAAGACTCAGATGGTTCGGGCACATTCGGAGGAGGAGCACTGATGCACCGGTGAGAAGGTGTGAGCGACTGGCTGTGGTAGGCATGAGAAGAGGTAGAGGAAGACCTAAGAAGTATTGGGGAGAGGTGATAAGGCAGGACTTAGTGCATCTTAGGATTACCGAGGACATGGCCCTTGATAGGGGATTGTGGAAGTCGAACATTAAAGTTGTAGGTTAGGGGAAGTTGTGGATAATTCCACAGCGCACTAGAGTGATATTAGCTAGTTAGGAGGTAATCGTAGGAGGTTACGGATCAATACATGGAGTTATTTATTGGATATTAGTATACATTTCATCTATTTCGTATTTCTTATATTTCTTATACTGCTGCTACTTTATTATTTTGTGTTATGTTGTTATTTTATGTTATTTTAATATGAGTCTATTGATAGTACTAATTTATCGTCTTTTGTTGATGTCTTGAGCCGAGGGTCTCCTGGAAACAGCCTCTCTGCCCCCGGGTAGGGGTAAGGCCTGCATACATATTACCCTCCCCAGACCCCACTTGTGGGATTATACTGGGTTGTTGTTATTGTTGTTGTTGTTTGTTGAGGTCCTGGGGGCCTCGGGATGTTATCGGAGGGTCTACAGAAGAATTTTGAAGTTAATGGATCACTGGTGTGCTGCAGCAGGGATTTTTGCTTCTGCGGATTGGGAACCGCAGAAGCGGCCCCGCAGAAGCGACCAGGGGCTGTCCGGGCAAGTTCCACAGAAGTGGGAGAATTGACACTGGTGCGGGCTCGCAAAAGCGAGCCCAGTTTCACAAAAGCGGATGTGGGCAAATGGGGAATTTTCGCAGAAGCTGAGTGGACTCCGCAGGAGAGGTCTCGCGGGTGCGAGAAGCTGACCGCAGATGCGGTCCTTGCCATTAAATGAATTGTCACAGAAGAGACGAGTAAATCGCAGAAGCGGTATCGCTTAAGCGATGAAGGTTCCGCAGAAGCGAAAAATCGCTAGTGAATATAGAAACAGAAGGGTTCGAATTTCAGAAGTTATATCACATTTGAGGCTTTGTTCTAAGAGGCGATTTAAGCGATTTTGAGGAGAAAATTGAGAGGATTCATCAGGTAAGCAATTATGGACTAAATTTATATTATTTTATTATTAAATTATGGGATTAACACCTGAAAATGGAGGATTGGAGGTGTATTAATGGAGGTTTTTGCTCTAAGCCCGGGTTATTGAAAATCATTGATTTGAATGGGCAAACGGAGTCCAATTTTGATAAACTTTATATGTATGGACTCGTGGCGATATAAGAAATCTGAAAATGTGACGTTTGTAATTTTTCGAGAAGCAGGCCCGAGGGTCAGTGTGAGCACGTGATTTTTGCCTTACCTGAGAAGTACTCCCAGAAAATTCAAAATAAAAATAGTTTCGTGTTGGGCATGATTTTTGTGATTTTGTGTTATTCTTATCTTAAATTTACATTTTTGTGTGCATGTTTATTTATTTAAATTAGTAAAATACAAAAATATATATTAGGTTTTGCATTTTTAGTGTTTGATATCGAAATTATGTGATTTACATTTTTAGGTGATATGTAATTATATAGGATAATTGTAGTGGAAAATTTAATTGTGTTACAGGGTTATATATATATATATATATATATATATATATATATATATATATATATATATATATATATATATATATATATATGTAATACATCATGGAGTCTAGTATTAAGAGATAGGATTGGGCCACTTTATAATTAAACCCCAGGCCCAAAAAGCCAAAATAACCCCAGCCCAATTCCATCACACTCGGACCGACCCAACCCTTAAATTAACCAAACGACGTCGTTCCATTTTGTAAGTAAAGAGATCCAAGCCGTCGATCAGCGTTGATCTGACGGATCTCATCAGCCGCCCCAATCGTTTGATCTTGGCCGTTGGATTCTCATCATCCAACGGCCGAGATTAAAGCATTAATTTTAAACATACCAAACACACCCAAGACCCTCATCTCTCACCCCAGAACCCCCCATCTCTCTTCATCTCCCAAAGGTCTTCAGAGACCGGACCTCGCTCCGCCGTCCACCACCGTTGCGCCGCCTGCCGGAAATCGCCTCACGGCGGTTCCGGTAGGCCAATGGCCACCCAATTAACACCATAGCCCCGCCCAAACCCCCTCTACACGAATCCGTGGTCCTTCAACCTCGAATCATTCCCGAGTGACTCGAATCTTCAATCGAAGATTTGAGTTGAAACCAAAGCTACGCCAAATCACCCCAAAATCACCTCGAACACTAGGGTGACCTCCCTCATGCCCCTACCAACCCTGGTTTCGTTCGAATCTAACCAGAAATGCTTGAACCCCAATTTGAGCCTAAGAACCCTAGATTCTAGGAAACTTGGGATTTCGTCCAAATCAACGACATTTGAAGCCAACAGACTTCAATTGGAGTGTTTTTCGTTTGAAAAACACTTCAATTAAAGCATGTTTACTTCAAAAATGCAATTTCAAGTCCGTGTAAGCCCGGGTTTGTTCGATTTCGGATTGTCTTCATAAGGTATTTCAATCTTCTTCTGTTTTTAGTTATTGTTGTGTTCTTTGTTTGGTTTAGCCGTCAGTTGGTCTTTTTGTGTTTAAATTTTATCTTTTTGTTTCTTTTGTAAAATGTCTATCCTTCTACCCCTTAAGACCCTTATTTGGTCATTCTCATTTTGTTTGTTGTTGGAAAATGTTAGTTATAGAATGCGTAGTCGTCTCGATCAAAATTGTCAAGTGTTTAATTCTACATTTTTATTTGTTTACCTGAAATTTTTGAATCACTGATTCGACGATTGATTTGTTACCAATTATACTTGTTGTATGCTGTGACCGATTTAACAAATGTCGTCGAATACTTAGTTTCAATTGTTGCCGAGATTTTTAATTCACTGTTTTATCGGCAAAATTTGTTATCATTGTTATGTATCGTAATTGATTAAATGTCGTCGTTTAACTGCATAGGCTGATTTGTGTGAGATTCCGGACACTGAATGGCACTTTGAATTGAATTGGAGTGTTTGGTTGAAATTGAAATTGAGATTGGAATTAGCTGATAGTAATTAGTATTAGCATATGTGGATTATTAAAGTACTTTTGCCCATAAAAGGGCTAGTGGAACCTGTACAGCAGGGTATCCCACTGATGTCCTGCCACCAGCATTTTTTTTAATGAGTTAGTCCATACATGGACACTGGCTAGTGGATAATGTAGGGAGTCTGATGGTTTGGACAGAAGAGGGATGGGCAAAGGGGTTTAAATTAAGATCTTTTGCACCATTAGGGGGAGGGGTTTTTAGCTATAAATAGGGGATTAATCTGAAACAGCGGGAGAGGATAGACATACACACAGTAGGGGATTCGAAGATATAGACAGAAATATTCCTACACACACAGCCTCTTAAGGATTTTTTGATATCTACTTGAATAGGAGACATACACAGTGATAGTGTTTGTTGGAGAAGTACTCTGGAAATATAGTGATAGACAGGGGATTTTGGGCTCTTCTTGGTTCTGCCATTGAATCTTAGTCACTGTTTCACTAGATTCCTAGTTGAAGCTCACAGAGATCTCCAGCAAAGCTTTTAGGGTCGTTTGTTCTATTTGCTGAAGTTTGTTTGTCATTGGTTGTTGAAGTTATTTGTCACTGATTTGCTGGAGTCGATTGTCATTGGTGTGCTGAGGTTGATTGTGTGTTATTTGCTGAGTTTGATCGTGTCGAGCCACTGCCAGTGCTGTATTTGGCCACTGGCAGCACTGTGTTTTGGGGCCACTGTTTTGGGATTGTTTTGGGCTGTTTGTGTTGCTTGTTGATTGACTGGTTGGTTGTTGATTGGGTGTACTGCTGCGCTGTTGTTGCTGTTGTTCATATCGTTGCCATTGCTGATCCTATTCTATCTTCGTTGTCTCGAAAATTTTCCAGGTACACTCTCATGTAACCTTGTTGATTATGAAGCATAACTGTGAGACAAGCCTGTTGGCATGGAAGAGTAGTTCATATGAATAGAAATTGGACTAATATCATAGGCAGTACCTTCATATATTTATGTATCAAACATAGACTGCTGTAGTTTGATTGGTATGGTGATTGTTTCATTATATTGTTCTATGCACGGACGTAGTAAATATCTAGTCGGTATAATTTGGGATTAGACTATGTGAATCATAACTAAAGAGATTATTGATGGCGGGCCTTGAATAGTCAGACTAGAAACATAGGTTTTGTTTAAATTGTTAATCAAGTACTTATTAGCATATATACATACATACATGTAAAAATGAAGATTTCGATGATAGCTACCAGAAGAGAAATTGGCAAAAGAAAAATATGTCATCTTAGTTTCTGTTTATTGTCACTCATAACGTGCATGGACTTTCAGGCAAGGATACGAAATAAATATCTTGTAAATCTACCCTAAACGAGAACAGTTAGTGAGAAAAAACATCATGCTTATCTTGGCGCAAAAGACTTCGGAGTGAGTTTCGAATGCTAAATAAAAGATGGCCCATATCGTTCCTAAGCCATTACACACATTTAACATTTGATTTGAAATTAGTCAATAAACAATAAGAGTTGGGTTTTCATCACCATCCTGATTTGTAGGGGCAAGGTTCACTTAAAATTTTAAGTTCAACCATTTAAAATGAAACATAGCTTCATGATATTTCGTTTAATTGCTAGAGACAAAAACGAGTAGATAATATAACTCATCTTAAGATAGGCCTTAATAATAATAAGACGAGCCTCGCCAAACAAAACTACCCAAATTGCGGGGCCCTCAAATAACTGTCATGAGAACATAGATTTGGAAGGACCGTTTTAGCGAATTTTACGGTCTTTCCCAAAGTTAACAACACGATAGACTCTTTAGGCACGATTTGTAAATAAATCACTTTCCTAAATACGGGTGCACATTTATGTGACCCAAATCTTACTCTCGGCGAAACTGAAATACATTAAAGTCAGAGGCGTACTGGTTGCGGTGTGACTCGAAATGTGTTTTCGTGACGTCGCAATTTTTCTTAAAATTAAAAGCGGAACATCAAAAGCACATAGTTAAAGGAATCAGATAGAAACAAAAATTGTGATTGAGCGACCGTGCTAAAACCACGGAATCCGGGAGTGCCTAACACCTTCTCCCGGGTTAACAGAATTCCTTATCCAGGTTTCTAGTTTCGCAGACTGTATTACGGAGTCATAAATTTCCTCGGTTCGGGATTAAACCGGTGACTTGGGACACCATTATTTTCCCAAGTGGCGACTCTGAATTAAACAAACTAATCCCGTCTCGATTGTCCTTTAATTGGAAAAACTCCTTTGCTCCCTCGCGGGTGCGCTAAAAAGGAGGTGTGACAGCTCTGGCGACTCTGCTGGGGACGATAAACCCAGAACTTCGGTTCAGGGTTTAAGAATTCGAGCTCAGTTAAATTGTTGTTTTTGTCTATATCTGATTTTATTATATGTTTAATTAATGTGCTATATGTCTACCGCTTTGATACTAGTTGCACTGTATATACAAACTGCTATATGTTTACCGCTTTGATATTGCGTGAACTGTATATAAAATTGTGCCGAAAACCCTTCACTTCTCACCCCCGGGGATGTGCTCACTGGTTGAGACTCCTTATTCTGTTAGTGTCATACCCTGAAATAATGAAGAGGTTCGGAAAGTTTCTAAGCCGGTTGGCCTTTTGGTTCCCGGAAAGGAGCTCCTTCCTCAGCCCGAGTTGTCCGCTTGGGTACACAGTCTAGATCATGTACCAAGGTTTTGAACTTAGAATAACATGACTTCATGCCGGATCCCTAGTAGGAAACGCTTATTTACATCACGTTGCATTTGACTTAGGGGACTCAACACAGGGGTTGGGTCCGTCTAGGACAGGTGACCCGGTAATCAAGGACCGAGCATATTATATGTTGCATTTATTTATCATGTATTATTATGATGATTGGTTAAATTCTTGAAAATAAAAGAAAAAGGAAATAGAATTGTGGAATAGAAAAATATTGACGAAATGCTGTCGAAAATTTGAAAATTTAAAAAAAAAAATAGGAAGAACAATTTTGTTGAAATAATTGGTCATAAAATAATTTGACCGAACTACGCTGGTTTGATTCTCCCCATTAGGTGAGGTACGTAGGCAACCCTTATCGGGTCCAACCACCCCTTCAAAAAAAATTTTAAAAAAAAATGTCGAAGTTTTAGTTTTCAATAAAATCAAAGTGATGCCGTTTTTGCAAATAGCCGAATGTTCTGAAAGGACGCCGGAAGGCTGTTTTTGCAAAAATAGCCACTTTGAATCATTTTTAATAATTTGCGGGCACAGGCTTGAAATATTCCTTGTGGAAATGTTGCAAGGCCATAGCCGCAAAATCAAGTTCGGGTTCACACCCCGTTTGCAAAATAACCAAAAAAAAATATACAAAAAATCAAAAAAAAATGTGTGTGTTTAATTTTGTCAATAAATCGAAGTGACGCTGTTTTTGAAAATAGCCGAATGTTCCGAAAGGACACCGGAAGGCTGTTTTTTGCAAAAATAGCCACTTTGAGTCATTTTAATAATTTGCGGGCACAACCTTGAAATATTCCTTGGGGAAATGTTGCAAGGCCATAGCCGCAAAATCAAGTCCGGGTTCACACCCTTTTTGCAAAAATAACCAAAAAATGTCAAAATTTTTATTTTTGTTATAAATAAGTCGGGTAATGCTATTTTTGCTTAAAATAAGCCGAATGTCCCTTAAAAGGACGTCGGAAGGCCGTTTTGCAAAAATAGCCACTTTGAGTCATTTGTAAATAATTTTGGACACAGCCTGGAAATATTCCCTCGCGGAAATGCAAATGGATGTATCCGCAAAAAATCAAGTTTTGAGTCATCACTCAACTTTACAAAAAATAACCACTTTATCAAATAAGCCATTACATGGCCGGTCTTTGCATAAATAGCCACTTTTGGCATTTGAACTTCTTCAGTCTTGTATTGGCCTGTGTCGGTGCTGAATGATGCCCCATAGGCCCGAGGATTAAATTTTGAATTTATATCTTCTTGATAAAATTTTGCAAAAAAGAGACACTTTGTCTAAATAAGCCATTATATGGCCAATTTATGAAAAATATTCTTGCGTTGGTTTATGGTGATGCCGAACGATGCCCCATGAGCCACGGGATAAAAATAAAAAAATAAAAAAAAATAAATAAAAAAAAATAAAAATAAAAAAAAATAAAAAATTAAGTTTATCTTTCTTAAATAAATTTTGCAAAAATAGTCATTTTTGTCAATAAGCCATTATGTGGCCAATTTTGTAGAAATAGTCATAATTGACACCAAAAATATTCTTTTTCTTGTAGAAATTTCCTACACAAGTTTGTAGTTGGAGTCGGCTTCTATAATTTTCCTTCAAAGAAAAAAAAATAAAAAAAAAATCAAATAAATATCTCTTTATTTCTTGCATTAATTTGCAAGAACTACGCTCGGTCCGATTCATGCGGGGTCATGATACGTAGGCAATCTCCATAAGATTCGACCACAACTGTATATATATATAAAAATAAAAAAGGAAAAAAAAACATGGAAGTTAATAACAAGAGAGGTTTTCAAGGATAATTGAAAAGAAAAAACTGGAATGACGCATGCGGTGAATACGCATATGGTTAACCGGCTAGGTGCATTGCATCCTACGTGCTATAACATATCTGTTAAACTCAGTAAACTAACAAGTTTGTTGCAATTTCAGAAAGTTTAGCGGTTGGCTTGACAGAATATTCCGGCCAATCACCATTACCATACTAGATCAAAAGGGCCAATTCTAGCAAGCATGTCTAGTTCCGGCAAAAGTCTTGATGGAGAGAAAACAGAGATACAGATAATGAAAGATGAGGTGGACCGGTTAAGACAGCAAATAACAGAGATGCACCTAGCCTGGGCTAGGGGACAGTCACCACCAAACCTTCCTACTCTTACACCAGTTCCAGAGCGTCCGCCTATTGATCCCTCGACAAGTGCACCAATCTATCCATATTATCAAGGGGAAAACCCTTATACATCCCAGGTTCCACCAGCTAGACAAAATACTCCTCCTCCGGTCACCCCTGTCTTCGTGGCACCTCCACCTGCTACTTTACAGAAGTCGTCCGGTGAACCGCTTTTTCAAATACATGACAATCATTGTTATGATCCTGAGCCTACCTTTAAGGCTCCCGAACCGCATTCACACACCCCTCACTGGGATAACCCGGCAGAACCGGAAAAGCACTTCAAAAGTTTGGAGCATGAGGAAGTTATTCGGAAAGTCAAAAGCCTGGAGCAATCCTTCAGGAATATGCATGGTTTAGGCAACCAAGTCAGCGTTGCTTACAAAGATCTGTGCCCATTTCCAGACGTCCAGTTGCCCGCTGGGTTCAAATTGCCCAAGTTTGACCTATACGAGGGGCATGGTGACCCGGTAGCCCATCTTCGAGGTTTTTGTAGCAAAATGCGAGGAGCCGGAGGGCGAGATGAAATTCTGATAGCTTACTTCGGTCAGAGTTTGGGAGGGTCTGCACTAGAGTGGTACACCAGGCAGGATCCCAGCAGATGGTTTACATGGGATGACCTGGCCCAAGCATTCATCGGCCGGTTTCAATATAATCTTGAAATAATCCCTGATCGCCTATCATTGTTAAAGTTAGAGAAGAAACCCGCTGAAAGCTTCAGAGAATTTGGGTTCCGCTGGAGGGAACAGGCAGCAAGGGTGGATCCCCCGATGAGAGAGAACGAAATGGTAGACTACTTCTTGCAGACACTGGAGCCAACTTACTTTAGTCACCTGGTGACATCAGTTGGTAAATCTTTCAATGAGGTGGTCAAAATGGGCGGAATGATAGAAGAGGGACTTAAGTCCAATAAGATATTGAGCTACTCCGCGTTGAAAGCAACAACTCAAGCTATTCAGAATGGCACAGGGGTTGCATTCGGGAAGAAGAGAAAAGAAGAAGTTGCAACAGTAGAGGAGGGTACTTGGTCCAGATCGAAAGGTCCTTCACCTCACTACCAAGCCAAACCCTACTACCCAAATCACCCTAATCACCCTCCCCGAAACACATATCCATCACCAAGGGCTTACAATAACCCTCCACGACCAGGTTTCCGAGGGAATCATGCCTTCAGAAAGGAAAAGACACAAAGAACATTCACCGAGTTGGGAGAAACTTATATTGCTCTGTTCCACAAATTGAAGCAGATAGGTTTGTTGAGTCCTGTTGAGACAAGAGTGCCAAATCCCCTACCCCCAAATGTGGATCGCTCAGTAAGCTGTAAGTATAGTTCAGGGGCTCTCGGACATGATACCGAAAAGTGTTGGAAGCTGAAACATGCGGTGCAAAATCTTATTGACACCAATAAGATCGAGGTTTAGACACCAGAGGCACCCAACATCAATCAGAATCCATTGCCATCTCACCCTTAGACCCATATGATCAGATTAATCAGGAGGAGTTTTTGGTGGTTTGTTTTGTTGTCATTTCTTTTGTCCGGGTTGTTTTCAGGGTTGTGACCGGGATCTTGTTTTGAAGTGAAACCCTCTTATCTTTCCATTTTTGATCATTGTAGCTTGCTTAGTCGTTGCAAGTTTCGTTTCAGTTTTGTATTTTTGTTTGCTTGATTGTATTTGAACCTTTTCTCCGTTTAATGGAACTTTCGGTCTTTTATTACCCAGTCGTTTTTTGTTTAGTTCTGCTATATTTAGATTTGTCATCTGTTCGAACGCCGATTCTAGTGACATGACATGCACGCATAATTGTGGCCTAATCTTAAAAGTGAATCATGAAGGAATTGGAAGATAGTCATGGCATTTTAAAAGAAATAATGATTTGAGATTATTTGGAACCCGAGTCACGTGAAATTTGGGGCGGGTAAAATACAAAGAAAGCCTTAAGGGCAAAATGACCATGGCCATGCTGACATGGGGTTCGCTCGTGATACTGAAATGGAAGTGTCGTCCAGCAATACTTTAAAATGATGGATGAAAAAGGCGAATGGACGATATGGTTATCACTCCTAGCACAACCAAAAGATGTCCCGAATGTGTTGTTTGTACTTGGCATGTTTTGAAGATTGGAATGACGAAGGCATTTTGTTCTGCTACCCAAACACTTTATCCTTCTTTAACCCTTCGAGCCTTATTTTGATTTCTTTCATACCCCTCCTTCGGAGTTAGTTGCAAAGACTAGAAACACAGGTGTGAAAGGGAAGAAAAGAAAACAACAAAAGGAGATAAAGAAAAGAAAAGAAAAAGAAAATGAATGAAAAAGAGCAACTTGAAAAAAGGGAATTGGGAACTACGTTTGACCTGATTCCTTAAAGAGGATACGTAGGCGCTTCACAGCTCGGTCATAGTGTAAATAAAGTAATAAAAATTCCCCAAGTAAAAACGGGGCAAAGAAAAATTGTGTTGATTATAAATAAATTTAGGTCCGAAGGTTGTAAATTTTGAACCCAAAATTGATTTTGTTTTGAGCCTTCAATACCCTTTCTTTCTAGCCCTATCCAAATCCCACATTACGGTCCAAAGAAAGACCTTCCGATCAGTCTTCAAAAGATGCCACGTCAGGCGAGTGAGAGAGTCCTATCAGAATATAACACTCTGATTCTCAGCAGAAAAGACTCTGATTCCCAACAGAAAGGAAACACGAGAGAGTCTTAGCAGTGACACCCCGATTCCCAGCTAAAAGTAATACAAATGAGAGAGTCTTACCGGTGAAAACCTTCACAGGCACCATAAGGCGATGAAAGCTGAGAGAAAACGAAAATGAGAGAGGCTTGAAAGTTAAAACCCTTCGGGCACTTCAAGTCGAATAAAGGTGACAGTCAGATGGAAATTGTGAAAGGCGATTAACGACATAGGATAGGCCATATGTGCATGTCATGACCAGTAGAATTGGTATTCGCGTTTGATAAGTTTTATAGTTATTTCTTGTTAGAGAGTCATTTTTTCCTTTGTCTTCTATTTTGTTTCTTTTTATCTTTCTCATTTTATCAAAAATTCCCCATCAAAGTATGTCTAGTCAAAACATAGTGAGAAATGACTTCAAAACTTGCCACCAACTTTCCAATTATTATGCAAGACAAGGAAATGCCATTGACGACAGAGAAGTATGGTGCAAAGAAGATTATTAAACTGGGGCAGAAAATTTTCTTTTCAGTTTGAAAATTTTCTGGAAGTCAATACCCACTTGGGGAAGAAGGAAAGTCTTAAGAGAAATGGTCTTCGAACCGGTGTCATCCTCAACAGCCTTCAAGAAAAATGAAACACCAATTTTGAGGAAATGAAAATCCGCCAGCAGTGTTATCTTCAGCAAGTTCCGAGGTGGTCGGACAACACGGAGTGGTAAAGGAAGAAAGGAAAGCTCATCTTCAACAAAATAACCCCCAGCAAGTTGAGAAACACAGAATGGAGAAGGGATAAATGGAAAAACCCATCCCCAGCAGGAATATCATCTCCAGCAAATGAAATCATTCCCCAACAAGTTTTGTGAACCCCGAGCGAGGGAAAGGAGAAAAGGAAAAACCACCCCACAGGAGCGGCACAACCGCTCACAATGTTTGAACTAACAATTTTTCTATGATTTGAAACAGGGAAGGAAAGTGCTATTGATAGCAGAAAGTCATGCCACAAGGAAGAACACCAATACTGGGGGAGAAAATTTTCTGCCGTTGTTGAAAATTTTCTCGGAGAAACGAGGAAGGCAATTCAAGATGACATGTCAGGTTTGTCCACCCTCAAATAGGATGTTTCAGGTTTGTCCACCTTCGAACAGGACGTCTCAGGTTTGTTCACTTTCATACATTGATACAATGGGAGTATTCGCCCTCGAATAGGATACGATGGGAGTATTCGCCCTCGAATAGGATACAATGGGAGTATTCGCCCTCGAATAGGATACAATGGGAGTATTCGCCCTCGAATAGGATACAATGGGAGTATTCGCCCTCGAATAGGATACGATGGGAGTATTCGCCCTCGAATAGAATACGATGGAAGTATTCGCCCTCGAATAGAATACGATGGGAGTATTCGCCCTCGAATAGGATACAATGGGAGTATTCGCCCTCGAATAGGATACAATGGGAGTATTCGCCCTCGAATAGAATACAATGGGAGTATTCGCCCTCGAATAGGATACATTGGGAGTATTCGCCCTCGAATAGAATACAATGGGAGTATTCGCCCTCGAATAGGATACATTGGCAGTATTCGCCCTCAAATAGAATACGATAGGAGTATTCGCCCTCGAATAGAATACAATGGGAGTATTCGTCCTCGAATAGAATACGATGGGAGTATTCGCCCTCGAATAGAATACGATGGGAGTATTTGCCCTCGAATAGAATACGATGGGAGTATCCGCCCTCAAATAGGATACGACGGGACCATCCGCCCTCGAATAGGATATTTTACGTATGTTTTATCTTACATTGTCCTATGCATATTTTGTAAATTATTGCCAGCATGCATTTTTAATTCAAAAGTTGCTACTAAAAGCAGGCGCCTACCTGTATAACAAAAGGCAAGTCTTCAGTCTTTACATTGCAGGTCTTAAAACCAGTAGCCCACCAAAAAAGCAGAGGGTTACAACAAGAGTTCCCGGCGCAAATTCAAGCAACTGAGTCCCAGAGGAAGAATGGGAAGAAGGAAGAGGAAAAGGGGTCCCCCGCCAGGATAATCCCCAGTCCGTAACATTTCAACCTCCGGCGAGTCCGAGAGAGAATGAGGGGTGAAGGAAACAAAGAATACTTCCTCAGCAGCATCATCCCCAACAAGTGAGTAACAAGTTCCAAAGAAATTCCAAGACAAGATAATTCAGAAGAGAAGGTGGCCCAAGAGGCAATGCAGGAAGAAGAAAATGGTACAAAAGGCAAAGGAAGGTGATCGGGATAGGATGAAATTAGTGAGTTGTAGTTGAAGTCAGGGAGCCCGCCTGAAGAATGGAGTGGCGATTTTATTTTGAAGTAGTAGTTGAAGTCAGGGAGCCCGCCTGGAGAATGGAGTGGCGATTTTTGAAGTTATAGTTGAAGTCAGGGAGCCCGCCTGGAGAATGGAGTGGCGATTTTATTTTGAAGTAGTAGTTGAAGTCAGGGAGCCCGCCTGGAGAATGGAGTGGCGATTTTATTTTGAAGTAGTAGTTGAAGTCAGGGAGCCCGCCCGGAGAATGGAGTGGCGATTTTATTTTGAAGTAGTAGTTGAAGTCAGGGAGCCCGCCCGGAGAATGGAGTGGCGATTTTATTTTGAAGTAGTAGTTGAAGTCAGGGAGCCCGCCCGAAGAATGGAGTGGCGATTTCATTTTTAAAGTTGTAGTTGAAGTCAGAGAGCCCGCCTGAAGAATGGAGTGGCGATTTTATTTTGAAGTTATAGTTGAAGTCGGGGAGCCCGCTTGAAGAATGGAGTGGCGATTTTATTCTGGAGTTGTAGTTGAAGTGTAAGGCCCTGTAAAATTTTTGTGCATAAAACCTAGTAGATGTGGTGTCATGGTCCGAATGAAGAATGGAGTGGCGATTTTATTTTGAGTTGTAGTTGAAGTCGGGGAGCCCGCCTGGAGAATGGAGTGGCGATTTTATTTTGAAGTTGCAGTTGAAGTCAGGGAGCCCGCCTGAAGAATGGAGTGGCGATTTTATTTTGAAGTAGTAGTTGAAGTCAGGGAGCCCGCCTGAAGAATGGAGTGGCGATTTTATTTTAAAGCAGTAGTTGAAGTCAGGGAGCCCGCCTGAAGAATGGAGTGGCGATTTTATGTTGAAGCAGTAGTTGAAGTCAGGGAGCCCGCCTGAAGAATGGAGTGGCGATTTTATTTTGAAGTAGTAGCTGAAGTCAGGGAGCCCGCCTGAAGAATGGAGTGGCGATTTTATTTTGAAGTTGTAGTTGAAGTCAGGGAGCCCGCCCGAAGAATGGAGTGGCGATTTTATTTTGAAGTATTAGTTGAAGTCGGGGAGCCCGCCTGGAGAATGGAGTGGCGATTTTATTTTGAAGTAATAGTTGAAGTCAGGGAGCCCGCCTGAAGAACGGAGTGGCAATTTAATTTTGAAATTGTAGTTGAAGTCAGGGAGCCCGCCTGAAGAATGGAGTGGCGATTTACTTTCGAAGTTGGTTGAGGAAAGCGGTAGAGTATAACGGAAATTCCCGGCATGAATCCAAGTTCATAATCGGAAGGAAGACAACAAGGATCAGAAAGATAGACTCAAACTTCGAAGGAGAATAGTTCGAAGATCACAAGGAAGAGACCAATGGTCGGAGTTTGGCAATCAAGATAGGCCGAAATAACAATTGGCAGAAGAGAAGAAGCGTCAGAAGGAACACCAAGTCAGACAGGATGGCAAGGAGCGCGACAAGATCAAGTTAAAAAGGATAGATAAGAACTTGTAGTACTGTAACTTAGTCTAGCTTCTTGTTTTGTTGCTTAGTACGGTGTAACAAGGAGATCAGCTAAGCGGTGGCAACAGCAGTAACAGCAGTAACAGCAGTAACAGCGAGATCGCAACAGTCATGGTAGTCCCAGCTACCAGAACTTCCCGAACTACATTGACCTGATTCCTTTTTAGCCAGGGATATGTAGGAGACCTTTGAAGCAAGGTTCGGTCAAAACTTTTCCAAAATGCTTCATACGGAGTGCTCGAATAGGCAAAAATCGCTTATATCCGCTCACTTATCTTTGCACGAAAACTCTGCGTGTTTACGCGCAAAGAGGGGCAGCTGTGAGCACGTGATTTTTGCCTTACCTGAGAAGTACTCCCAGAAAATTCAAAATAAAAATAGTTTCGTGTTGGGCATGATTTTTGTGATTTTGTGTTATTCTTATCTTAAATTTACATTTTTGTGTGCATGTTTATTTATTTAAATTAGTAAAATACAAAAATATATATTAGGTTTTGCATTTTTAGTGTTTGATATCGAAATTATGTGATTTACATTTTTAGGTGATATGTAATTATATAGGATAATTGTAGTGGAAAATTTAATTGTGTTACAGGTTAATATATATATATATATATATACATATATATATATATATATATATATATATATATATATATGTAATACATCATGGAGTCTAGTATTAAGAGATAGGATTGGGCCACTTTATAATTAAACCCCAGGCCCAAAAAGCCAAAATAACCCCAGCCCAATTCCATCACACCCGGACCGACCCAACCCTTAAATTAACCAAACGACGTCGTTCCATTTGTAAGTGAAGAGATCCAAGCCGTCGATCAGCGTTGATCTGACGGATCTCATCAGCCGCCCCAATCGTTTGATCTTGGCCGTTGGATTCTCATCATCCAACGGCCGAGATTAAAGCATTAATTTTAAACATACCAAACACACCCAAGACCCTCATCTCTCACCCCAGAACCCCCCATCTCTCTTCATCTCCCAAAGGTCTTCAGAGACCGGACCTCGCTCCGTCGTCCACCACCGTTGCGCCGCCTGCCGGAAATCGCCTCACGGCGGTTCCGGTAGGCCAATGGCCACCCAATTAACACCATAGCCCCGCCCAAACCCCCTCTACACGAATCCGTGGTCCTTCAACCTCGAATCATTCCCGAGTGACTCGAATCTTCAATCGAAGATTCGAGTTGAAACCAAAGCTACGCCAAATCACCCCAAAATCACCTCGAACACTAGGGTGACCTCCCTCATGCCCCTACCAACCCTGGTTTCGTTCGAATCTAACCAGAAATGCTCAAACCCCAATTTGAGCCTAAGAACCCTAGATTCTAGGAAACTTGGGATTTCGTCCAAATCAACAGCATTTGAAGCCAACAGACTTCAATTGGAGTGTTTTTCGTTTGAAAAACACTTCAATTAAAGCATGTTTACTTCAAAAATGCAATTTCAAGTCCGTGTAAGCCCGGGTTTGTTCGATTTCGGATTGTCTTCATAAGGTATTTCAATCTTCTTCTGTTTTTAGTTATTGTTGTGTTCTTTGTTTGGTTTAGCCGTCAGTTGGTCTTTTTGTGTTTAAATTTTATCTTTTTGTTTCTTTTGTAAAATGTCTATCCTTCTACCCCTTAAGACCCTTATTTGGTCATTCTCATTTTGTTTGTTGTTGGAAAATGTTAGTTATAGAATGCGTAGTCGTCTCGATCAATATTGTCAAGTGTTTAATTCTACATTTTTATTTGTTTACCTGAAATTTTCGAATCACTGATTCGACGATTGATTTGTTACCAATTATACCTGTTGTATGATGTGACCGATTTAACAAATGTCGTCGAATACTTAGTTTCAATTGTTGCCGAGATTTTTAATTCACTGTTTTATCGGCTAAATTTGTTATCATTGTTATGTGTCGTAATTGATTAAATGTCGTCGTTTAACTGCATAGGCTGATTTGTGTGAGATTCCGGACACTGAATGGCACTTTGAATTGAATTGGAGTGTTTGGTTGAAATTGAAATTGAGATTGGAATTAGCTGATAGTAATTAGTATTAGCATATGTGGATTATTAAAGTACTTTTGCCCATAAAAGGGCTAGTGGAACCTGTACAGCAGGGTATTCCACTGATGTCCTGCCACCAGCATTTTTTTTAATGAGTTAGTCCATACATGGACACTGGCTAGTGGAAAATGCAGGGAGTGTGATGGTTTGGACAGAAGAGGGATGGGCAAAGGGGTTTAAATTAAGATCTTTTGCACCATTAGGGGGAGGGGTTTTTAGCTATAAGTAGGGGATTAATCTGAAACAGTGGGAGAGGATAGACATACACATAGTAGGGGATTCGAAGATATAGACAGAAATATTCCTACACACACAGCCTCTTAAGGATTTTTTGATATCTACTTGAATAGGAGACATACACAGTGATAGTGTTTGTTGGAGAAGTACTCTGGAAATATAGTGATAGACAGGGGATTTTGGGCTCTTCTTGGTTCTGCCATTGAATCTTAGTCACTGTTTCACTAGATTCCTAGTTGAAGCTCACAGAGATCTCCAGCAAAGCTTTTAGGGTCGTTTGTTCTATTTGCTGAAGTTTGTTTGTCATTGGTTGTTGAGGTTATTTGTCACTGATTTGCTGGAGTCGATTGTCATTGGTGTGCTGAGGTTGATTGTGTGTTATTTGCTGAGTTTGATCGTGTCGAGCCACTGCCAGTGCTGTATTTGGCCACTGGCAGCACTGTGTTTTGGGGCCACTGTTTTGGGATTGTTTTGGGCTGTTTGTGTTGCTTGTTGATTGACTGGTTGGTTGTTGATTGGGTGTACTGCTGCGCTGTTGTTGCTGTTGTTCATATCGTTGCCATTGCTGATCCTATTCTATCTTCGTTGTCTCGAAAATTTTCCAGGTACACTCTCATGTAACCTTGTTGATTATGAAGCATAACTGTGAGACAAGCCTGTTGGCATGGAAGAGTAGTTCATATGAATAGAAATTGGACTAATATCATAGGCAGTACCTTCATATATTTATGTATCAAACATAGACTGCTGTATTTTGATTGGTATGGTGATTGTTTCATTATATTGTTCTATGCACGGACGTAGTAAATATCTAGTCGGTATAATTTGGGATTAGACTATGTGAATCATAACTAAAGAGATTATTGATGGCGGGCCTTGAATAGTCAGACTAGAAACATAGGTTTTGTTTAAATTGTTAATCAAGTACTTATTAGCATATATACATACATACATGTAAAAATGAAGATTTCGATGATAGCTACCAGAAGAGAAATTGGCAAAAGAAAAATATGTCATCTTAGTTTCTGTTTATTGTCACTCATAACGTGCATGGACTTTCAGGCAAGGATACGAAATAAATATCTTGTAAATCTACCCTAAACGAGAACAGTTAGTGAGAAAAAACATCATGCTTATCTTGGCGCAAAAGACTTCGGAGTGAGTTTCGAATGCTAAATAAAAGATGGCCCATATCGTTCCTAAGCCATTACACACATTTAACATTTGATTTGAAATTAGTCAATAAACAATAAGAGTTGGGTTTTCATCACCATCCTGATTTGTAGGGGCAAGGTTCACTTAAAATTTTAAGTTCAACCATTTAAAATGAAACATAGCTTCATGATATTTCGTTTAATTGCTAGAGACAAAAACGAGTAGATAATATAACTCATCTTAAGATAGGCCTTAATAATAATAAGACGAGCCTCGCCAAACAAAACTACCCAAATTGCGGGGCCCTCAAATAACTGTCATGAGAACATAGATTTGGAAGGACCGTTTTAGCGAATTTTACGGTCTTTCCCAAAGTTAACAACACGATAGACTCTTTAGGCACGATTTGTAAATAAATCACTTTCCTAAATACGGGTGCACATTTATGTGACCCAAATCTTACTCTCGGCGAAACTGAAATACATTAAAGTCACAGGCGTACTGGTTGCGGTGTGACTCGAAATGTGTTTTCGTGACGTCGCAATTTTTCTTAAAATTAAAAGCGGAACATCAAAAGCACATAGTTAAAGGAATCAGATAGAAACAAAAATTGCAATTGAGCGACCGTGCTAAAACCACGGAATCCGGGAGTGCCTAACACCTTCTCCCGGGTTAACAGAATTCCTTATCCGGGTTTCTAGTTTCGCAGACTGTATTACGGAGTCATAAATTTCCTCGGTTCGGGATTAAACCGGTGACTTGGGACACCATTATTTTTCCAAGTGGCGACTCTGAATTAAACAAACTAATCCCGTCTCGATTGTCCTTTAATTGGAAAAACTCCTTTGCTCCCTCGCGGGTGCGCTAAAAAGGAGGTGTGACAGTCAGATTTTGGCAACTTCGTGGTTTTTGGTGTAATTCGAGTAATTTCAATTGAGTTATGTTCATTTAGCCTATTTTGATGTATTCTTATTGATTTTGATCAGATTTGGCATCCGAAGAGGTTGATTTGCGAGGCAAGCGCAAGGCGAGCTAGGACTTTTGCGTTTCGAGGTGAGTGGTGGTAATACATTGTGTACTGAGGGTTTGAAACCCCATATTTGCACTATTCAGTGCTATGCTAAGATGGAACACGTATCATGTGACGAGCGTGGTGGTATTGTGACTGGGAATTTGGACTTGGTCCTTCCCGATTGATAGTTACTGTGTATAATGACTGAGACTGAGCTTATATCTGTGTATTTGGGCTAGTAGCCATGTTTGGGGCCTTGTACCGATTTGTAGAATATTAGGGAAGCCTGTAGAGATAGGTGAACCATATATTATGCTGAACACATACTCTCACCCGTATTCATAGTTGTATAGCATGACACGAACCAGTACTAGATGTGTACTCTGAGTGAGACTGCCTGGGGTTGAATACCCTGTTCTAGCTGAGTGGGCCCGAGAGGCCAAGTCTATATTGACTGAGATAGGGTCGAGGACCCATTATGAGGTATTGATATATATACCGGATCGGCTGCACGCCGCAGCAGTATATACATATACATATATTGGATCGGACTGCATGTAGCAATAATATATATAATATATATGTGGATCGGATTGCACGCCGCAGTATCATAGCGCTTGAGCTGAAGGAGCCACTCCGGAGTTTGCATACACCCCTTATGAGCGCACTATATACATTGGATCGGGCTGCGTGGCATAGCAATATATAGATATTGGATCGGGCTGCACACCGCAATACTATATATATTGGATCGGGCTGCACAACGCGCGACATATATATATATATATATATATATATATATATATATATATATATATATATATATATATATTGGATCGACTGTACGCCGTAGCGGTACGAGTGAGGATCGGGCTGCACGCCGCAGCAGGACTAGATTAGTGTTGGATCAGTGTGAGACATTAGTGGACTGGAACTGGACTTATCATTGTAGAGATGACTTACCTGTACGGTTATTCTTAGAACTGTTTAGTGATAATGCATGTATTCTTACTTTCAATTATTACTTATTATTGTTACTCACTGAGTTGAAAGATACTCACCCCACTCCCTGCACTTTATGTGCAGATACAGGTGTTCAGGAGGGCAGTTGAGCTATCTGCAGCTGCTACTTTTCTGTTATTCTGAGAGACATCGAGGTAGCTGCCGGCGTCCGCAGGACCCGATCTCTCTCCTTCCTTTCATTTATGTTTATTATTATTTTGTCTAGATTTGGATTGTATAGGATGTTTTCCTTCTGTAGAGGCTCAGACTTGTGACACCGGATTCGTTGGGCTTTATTTCATGTATTTTGTTTCCGCACTTATGGTTTTTGTTATGAAAATAAGCTATTAACCTTAATGAATCAATATTAATTAATGAATGGGTTGGTTATCTGGAAATTATGGTCGGACTTGCCTAGCAATGTGTTGGGCGCCATTACGACCGGGATTTGGATCGTGCCAAAAATCCTTGGAAAAGTAAAGAATTGAAAACTAAAGAGAGATTTTTGGAGTTGGTCTTACGGTAAAAGGGAGTTATTAATTGGAAAGAGAAAAAGGATAATTTTGGGGTGGGTTTGTTAAAAATGGAGGGATTTTTGGTAAGTATTGATTTTGGGTATCTAAGATATTTTATGTAAAGTATATTTTATTTCCTCTTTTTTAAGGTTTTGAGTAAAACAAGTAAATATAAGTATATATATTTATTAATAAAAAACCTAAATAAAAGTAGTAAATAAATTTCTACCATAATATAAATAGATAAAAATCCCATTGTTAATTATCATGTTGGTAACCCTATTAGATATTCAGCCAAAAATTGAAGAAGAGAGAATTGTAAAGTTAGGTCATGGGCTTTGTCTCTAGCCAGTATATATGGTCTTGTGCGCTATTGAGAAATTTGGGCCAAAATGGTAACTGTTCAAATAAAAATCAAATAAGAGCCTACCACACAAGTTGGAACTTGGAATATGGAACATGAGATAATGTTCTTCGGGATCTTTACTGGTCGTATTTATTGTTTAACTTTTTTATTCATATATATATATATATATATATATATATATATATATATATATATATATATTATAGGGTAGGGGTAAGGTCTGCGTACACACTACCCTCCCCAGACCCCACTAAGTGGGATTATACTGGGTTGTTGTTGTTGTTGTTGTTATACACAACATGTATATTTAACACATAAAGTATGCATATATTATACCTCCAATGACTATTTTTAGTTTAAGTAGTTGAATGAACGACTATTTGAGTTAATTTTTCATGTTTTGAATTACCTCAGTTATAGCATGTTTAGGTATGTTTCTAAAATCAACTTATTTTAAAAAATATTTTTCGTAAGAAATAGTTTGTATTTTGCTAATCAATTTTTTTTTCCGGAAAAGGGCATGATATATCCCTCTACTTTGTTTTATTGTTTAATCATGTCCCCCGTTATACTTTCCGTCCAAATTTACCCTTGCCGTCGATCAAAGTTCTATATTTGCCCCTATTTTAACGGCCGGGACACGTGGCACATTCTGAATACGAAAAAGGGCCTGATATATCCCTATACTTTATTTTATTGTTCAATACTTTCCGTCCAAGTTTACCCATGCCCCTCTATCAAAGTTCTATATTTGCTCATATTTTAACGGCCGGGACACGTGGCATATTTTAGGAGAAAGAACTAGTACAGAAACAAAAAAACTCGAAACCTACTTAGAACCCATGACCCTCATGCTCGTTTTTCCTCTCTTAATTTTTTCCCAAACTTCTCTTAAATAAATACTTTTAATCTGTGTAAGAGATTATCATAGTTTGACAAAGAGATGAGGTTCAAGACATAAGGTTTTGTCATCTCTTTGCTTGTTGCCAATATTTTTTTCTTTACTTCTATTTTCTTATTCCTCACTCCCTTACATTTTTTTCTTCATCTTCTTATCACTGAATGGAACTCCACCTTGACAATAAAACTACTCGAAGTCGCCCACAATTCTTTGCATATGTATTTTTCAATCTCATTGATTTATGAAAAAACTAAAATAGGTGTGGCAGAAAATTTGAAACTTCAGACGAGCTTGATGGAATTCTTTCTCCGGCGATCTCAAAACAACGATAGGAGGTTGATTCCAATTTTGAACAATTATATGAAGCTTGGAAAGTAATTTCTACAGCTAAAACAAATATAGTAAGATTTCATACATGACCAAGTACTCAAGATCATTCATAAAGTCACGCTGGTGCCGAAAATTGTGTTTTTAAACCTTATCTCTTTGTCAGACTAAGATAATCTCTTACACAGATTAAAAAGTTTTTATTTAAGAGAAGTTTGAAAAAAAAATTAAGAGAGGAAAAACGGAGCATGCAGGTCATGGGTTCTAGAGCGGTTTGGAGTTCTTTTGTTTTTGTACTGATTCTTTCTTCTAAAATATGCTACGTGACTGTTAAAATAAGAAGAGGAAGAAAAAAATGTAAGGGAGTGAGGAATAAGAAAATAGAAGTAAAGAAAAAAATATAAGGGAGTGAGGAATAAGAAAATAGAAGTAAAGAAAAAAATATTGGCAACAAGCAAAGAGATGACAGAACCTTATGTCTTGAACCTCATCTCTTTGTCAAACTAAGATAATCTCTTACACAGATTAAAAGTATTTATTTAAGAGAAGTTTGGGAAAAAAGTAATAGAGAAAAAACGAGCATGAGGGTCATGGGTTCTAAGTCGGTTTTGAGTTTTTTTTCTTTCTGTACTGGTTCTTTCTCCTAAAATATGCCACGTGTCCCGGCCATTAAAATAAGAGCAAATATAGAACTTTGATGGAGGGCATGGGTAAACTTGGACGGAAAGTATAATGAAGGATAAGATTGAACAATAAAATAAAATATAGGGATATATCATGCCTTTTTCCGTATTCAAAATGTGCCACATGTCCCGGCCGTTAAAATATGGGCAAATAAAATAAAGTATAGGGATATATCATTGCCCTTTTCCTTTTACAGTATTTATGTGATGACTTGCAGTATTTACTCTATTATAAGCTTCATCTGCTAATACAGAAAATAAAATGACCATGTACTTTAATACTACGTTATAACAAAATAAGAACAATGATGTAAAATTGAATTGCAGAATCGACGTATATAAATTAAATCCAAATGTAAAATGCCACAAACAGGACCAATTTTAATTTGCCCATAAAGCTTAAATTACCTTAATTGCTCCACTTGGAAATAGTTTTGATGACTATAGCTGTAGGTTAAATCTTGGTCGTCTATGCATATACTAATAGATCTGTTCCTATGAATAAGAAATATGTACTGTTCAAGCAGAGCTATTTAGAGTTGGACATTGTATTTTTGTGCTGCAAAAACCATTGTCGCGGAATAAACCTCGAGACTATTTCATCCCCTAAATGATTACGTTACGTTACTTTCTTTTTTGAAAGAGAAGAAAAATTATTGACAAAGAAAAACAAAGTAGTCAAACATATACTTTAATCAAGTGAGATAATTATTACTCATTAAGTGCGAAGCAATTTATGATTGCGAATGAGAAAAAAAAAGCTTGTTTATGTTTTGTAGCATGACGTTTCGAATAGCAATAGGTGAAGGCTGTCTAAGGTTTCCTAGGCAAAGTACTATTTATCCAGCTAACTAATTTCCGTATATTAACCAAAAAGATAAGATATGAAGCATAGTAACAAAACCAATCATGAAAGATGTAGTCAATTTGAACAGAATGTTCAATCAAATGTGTGTAAAAGTAGTAGATTGCGGTCAATACGTAGGGGCCAGAGAAACTGACAAACAAGATGAGAGTTAAGATAGGAGAATCTACTCCTCACCAACAAAGTGAAAGTTTAGATAGTTAACTAGTTGAAAAACTACGATGCATATCTTAATTCACTTTATAAGTAGCTTTTTTTTTTATTTTATTTCAGTCTACGGAGGTTTAGAATTGGGGTTGTAGGATAGGAACTTCTAGAACTTTTCGTACTCTTTCCCGAGGCTAGGTGTGATTTGGTAGGGCCATCCATAGATGTATTGCGTTTTATATCGTGCTCCCTATGGTAGTTACTGTTATGTGTTATTGTATGTCTTTTAATTTATGATTTTATGTGTAGTTATCTGTTTATGCATTTTCTGCTGGAGTCACTAATGCTCTTTTGTCTTTCCTTTTCTTTTTCTTTTCTTTCTCTTCTCTTTCACTTGAGCCGAGGGTCGATTGGAAATAACCTCTCTGCCCTTTCGGGGGTAAGACTTGTGTACGTATTGCCCTCCCCAGACTCCACTTTGTAGGAATACACTACGTAGTTGTTGTTGTTGTTATATAACCTAGAGTAAAAGAAAGATTATATTAGTTGTTGGATATGTTGATGTAATTTAACCGGTCTTAACAAACAACTTATTTTCCTTATTCAATTAACAACTATACCTCACTATAAAAAGTTATATATTATTTCCTCCGTTCTAATTTATGTGAAACTATTTGACAGAGTACGGAATTTAAGAAAAAATGAAGGCTTTTGGAATTTGTGGTCTTAAACAACTCAAAAAGGGACCCAAAGTATTTGTGTGGCTAGAAAAGCTTTTTATTAATGTAGAATTGTATGTTCAAGCTAAATTATTACTCCCTCCGGTCCAAAATAAGTGATTTTTTCGCCTTTTTTGTGGTCCAAAATAAGTGATTTTTTCGGATTTCAAGAATGACTTAATGATATTTTTCCTTCATTATCATTGGAGTAAAAGTGTTGAAATATATGTTAGGAGTGTTTATGTGAGATAGTAAGATTAAAATGGTCAATTCTATTGCTAATTAATGCTAAAAGGTGACTTTTTTAATATGTGGGAAAACATCCAAAAAATCACTTATTTTGGACCGCAAATTTAAAAAGGAATCATTCTTTTTAAAACACAAGAAAAGGAAAATAGGTTCACATAAATTCAAATGTGACGACGATCAAAAAATTCTTTAAATTATACTATGTAAGCTTCAATTTTCTCTGCAATCGCATGAAGAAATTAAGGGCAAAGATTTTACCCTCCTGCGAAAATGAAAACAAAAGAAGATATTTCCTTTCCTGTTATTGCCATGAAAGTACTGTCCATAAGGCAGCCGTTCAGTTGAAGTTGGAAGACAATGTTTTTCCAGAAATTTCTTTTACCCCTTTCTAGATGGGAATAAGATGAACCATCAATTTAGTCAATAATTTTACCAGAAATAGTGGACACTGTCACACCTGAACATATTGTAAACGAGGCATAGTAAGCATGCTGAAAAAACAAGATGCTTTCACTGAGAAAAGCCTTATCAGATTGTCTCTACCAATATTAGTGCCAAGATTTTGTTTTCTACTTTCGTTTTTTCGCAAATAAGACAATGTGAAGCTCAGTTCAGATAATGTCACAATATCTTTTACTATGATACTTCTTTGCCCCTTTTGCCAACGGTTACTGTTAGTCTGTTATGTTAAAGCTACTTTAAGCTAGCTTCTCTATGATTCTTTTAATCTTTTTTTTAGTTGTATTTACTGTACTATATATCATAAAATGCATTTTGCACCATATAATAAATTAAGCAGGCTCATATAAATATTACTGCAGTCTTGAGATTTTGCAAATTGCAATTAACATAGTAAGATAGTTTAGAGGAGAGACAGCTCCAAGAACCCTTGAGTAATTAAACACCACAAGTTGCTGATAGCACAAGTCCTTAATTATTTGGATCGTTCCGACAAATGAAGTGGCAAGAACAAATGAATAGGGTTTGATTTGGCTTCATTTCGTTATGTTCGACTCGAATCCTTACGATAAAAAGAAATAACGAGGGGAAAAAGATTTAGAAATTGTGAAGATGAAAAGAACATGATAAAGTACATGAAGGCATAGTGAACGAAAACTATTCGATACCTCCTAATTAACTTCACCAAATTTATTAGCATTTGACAACAACTTATAACGCCAAAACCACAAATGTAAAACCATTATATCTAGAATCAATACCTAGAAAAAGGAAAATGAAAAAAAGGAAAGTTAATGGGCAATATATATATATGCCTCATCAAGATCCATGCATTAGAACCACACTCACTCAGATATAGTAAAAAATTCAAAAATAAAAATAAAGAAGCAATTATAACAGCAAATAAACGAACAGGTTATCGGACCAGGAGTGCTTAATTCCCCTTAGCATGAACGACTATCGTCATTCTGATTTCTTCTGTCGCTCAAAGTTTTAACTTTGGACATAAAACCTTTGGATCTCCCACCTCACCTGGGGATCTTCCAAAATCATCCAAATGGCCAAGCAGTGTTTTCTGTTGATTGTCAGCTGCCATCAAACGACTTCTATCACCTGGCACAACATGTTTATTCTCGGCAGCAATTTCAGTCCATATACCACAATATTTAGCCCTAATCTCCTGATCATCTTGGAAGAGCATGGTACTGTTGATAAGTTGAGCAACCATAGTGACGGATAAGGACAAATTCCTACAATTAGGGTTCCCTTTAAGCGAAAGAGTAGTATATATAAGACAATAAGAAAGAAGAAGATATATATTTATAAATAGGGTAGCGGAAGCTACCGTTTCCTCTAGGGGCAACGTATGTGTACACACTATTCTTCCCAAATTCGACTCGTAGGAGTATACTAGGTTTTTTGTTGTTGTGGGGCAGTAGTAGCTAAGGTTGGGTAAAACTTATAGAAGACGCATATATAGTACTTGTGTTAGGTTATATATCCTAATCTTGAAGGAGGTTTAAAACATACGCATGCAAGGTTTGTTTCTTTAGTGTAGCAGTGGGGAAGGGCACGTTTACAAAGGAGACAAATGAAAAGGGAAGGAGGGGAAAAGAATAGAAAGTGGAGACTTTTGTGTTGAGGTGGATATTTTTGGGGATGAAAGTTGGGCGCATGGAAATGTATATGTGCCCTAAAGTTAGGGGGCTTTTGTTTAAAGTGTGCTAGAAAAAGAGTCTTTCTTAAACGGTGTTTGAATTCTGGCTCTTCTTATGTTTTCTTTTTTCGGTTGGTTGTTGAAAAAAGGGATTGGTAACATCTACAGCTTTTTCCTTCTTGGCCCCAATTAGTTTTAGTGGTAGCCCCCCTCTCTCTCTCTCAACATTTCATTTTTTTTAAACATTTTACCATTCACGTTATCTTATGTAGACATCGTCCTCTATAACTGTAGATTATACAGTTTAAAGAAAACCAAAGTTGAATCACCCAAAAAAAGTGAAAGTGAAAATTTTCCTTAGGTTGTATATGCAGCGGACGATATAGTATATTGGTTTCAATCGGTGTCGGAGCTAGGGTCATGGATCTTTCGAAGAAAAATATATTGCATGCCAAATGCGGTGAAGATAGTTGGATAACACCAATATCCTATTTATGAAAAGATCCACGTGATAGGTGGAGGATGACCTGAATTGGAATATTAATGGTCGAATATAATGCTCGCCGAGCATGATTAAGAAATAAAGTCGCGTCTTTGCTTAGTACTATAGTATTGGACACGAGCCAGATTTACTTGGTAGTTAAAAAATAGATTTACTTGGTAGTTAAAAAATAGCGAAGTTTCAAAAGTTTTCTAAATTTAGCCATCTTTTATGTAAAGAGAAATTTGTACGAAAATACTGTTCAAAATCCGGAAAATAAGCCCGCAAATTTTACGGGATTTCCAGCATAAGTATGCTTGAACTCCCGTAAAATTTACGGGAGTTCCAGGATAAGTATGATGGAACTCCCGCAAATTTTATGGGAGTTCAAACATAATTATGCCGGAACTCTAGCATATTTTACGGGAGTTCCAGGAAGTATAAATATCCAGTATAATATACTGGATTTTGGAGCACTGGTGCTCTAGTCTCCCGCAAATTTTACAGGAGTTAGCAAAGTATACCGGTCCAGCATAATATGCTGGAGTTCGTACACAAATGCACTAGAACTCCCGTAAATTATACGGGACCAGTCCGTATTGTCGCAAATAGTGCTATTTTTCATTGACTTCGTAAACAGTGACTATTTTTTGATAGTCAACCGTAAAAGTAGCTATACCAAGTGATTTTGACCCATAGTAAGCCTGTGATCCTGACAAAATGGAGCTTTACTTTTTTTAGACGAACATAAATATATACGTGAAAAACAATTAAGCTTTTAACGAACATTAAATCAATTTTGAATCCACAATTGTAAAAGTAAGTACAATGGATATCTCCGTACTAAGGACCTTAAGGTTTAATCAATTAATTTTGAATTTCCAAAAGCATATTCTGGTCGAATATATTTATATTTCCTAAAATATTTTATGGCCGGAAAAGAAAGATACACAAGTTATAAAATCTGATGTGTAAAGCTTGTAACTAGAGCTGTTAATATGGGCCAGTTGACTGAGTTAGCTCAGCTCAGTTCACATGAGCTTTAGCAATTGACAGACTGGATTTGGCTGAGCAGGGCTAACCCATCATTTTGAGGGGTCTTATAATGGACATCTTACACTGGTCTTATCTGGGCCACGGGCCCCTACGGGCCAACCCACTATTTTTAAAAATATAATTTTATATTTTTTCTTTAAGTTCTAACCTAAAAAAAGATAATTATTTAAAAGTTAAAAAAATATCTTGTTATAATAAATTCGCAAAACTTAATAACTTTTTATATTATTCCAGTATATCACAATAAATACTTAAAAAAAAGTAAAAGATAAGATTATATTTCATTCACTAAAAGTCAAAACTTAAAACAAACTATTCAAGCGAACCTTCATGATGCGTATGAGATATCCAACACATCATCTTCATCAAACACATTTGAATCCGTTTGTGACAAGGTTGTCTTAACATCTTCACTGTCATCTACAATTCATATGCAATATTAATTAATTAAATTTTAAAAATTAATAATATTTGAATTCACAAAAAAAATATTACCAGATTGAGTTTGGAAAAACCTGTGCAGCCAATTTCTAGTAGTAACAAGTATTATTTTCATAATAAATGCAACTTCTGTACTTTATAAGAACACGCCGCCAATACTAATTGTTGATTCTGATGCTACAATTAGCTGTATAGTTTTTTCCTAGGTTATAGTTGGTCTTGAAGTAGGCTATTTAGAGGTGTTGACATTTAAAAAAGCATATTGAAACATTAGTTGGTTATTAGGTTTGATCTCTCTTTGTTTCTCCTCTTGAATTAGTAAAGAGAAGGCTTGAGACAAAGATGGCATGGGATTAATCGATTCCCCTTACCACAGTGTACACTTCATTAAGTCTCATAAGGAACTGGATCAATCGTCTATCTTGTTCAGCTTTGTGCATATTATCATTGGATCCACAAGTAAAATTACAAATGTATTGTGTTTTTCGGAGTTGATCTCGATCTCCCGATTGGACACCAAGAAGCCGAGAAACTTGCCCGAGCCAACCACGAATGCGCACTTTTCTGGGTTTAGCTTCATATTGTACTTCCTCAGTATACCGAAGGTTATCTGCAAATTTCCAACAAATGCTTTAAATGGTCCTCTGCTCGCAAAGACTTAACTATCATGTCATCAATATAAACTTCTATAGATTTTCCTATTTAATTTGTTCTTCGAACATTAGATTTACTAGGAAGCTATAGGTTGCACCATCATTTTTTAGTCTGAATGGCATTACATTATAACAGTAGGTGTCGTACTTCGTGATGAACAAAGTTTTTTCCTGATCTTTCGGGTTCATTTGTATTTGGATATACCATGAATAAGCATTGGGAAAACTAAGAGTCTCATGGACGGCCATGGCATCGATCATATGATCGACGTTAGGCAAAGAAAAAGAATCCTTGGGGCCTTATTTAGGTCTTTATAATCTACACACATTTTTAAGTTGTTTTAATTCTTAGGGACTACCACTACGTTTGCTAGCCATCCGCGATACTTTACTTTCCTGATGGATCCTATTTTTAGAAGTTTGGTTACCTCGTCCATGATAAAGGATGTTTAATCTCGGACAAGGCCTTCTTTTTGCTTCACTGGGTGGAATTTAGGATCCAGGCTCAGCTTGGGAATGATAATTTCTGGCGGGATCCCTGTCATGTCGAGGTAGGAACAAGAAAAATAATTCATGTTAGTTGGAAAGAAATGAATATGTTATTCTTTAGCTTAGGGGTTAGCCTCGAAATGACTCCTTCCAATGTCAGGAACTTCAGAACTTGGTGTAGGATCAAGGGTACTACCCTCATGTTATAGATCCAAGGCCTTCCAAGCAGGGCGTTGTACCTCATGTCGCCTTCGATTGCAGGGAACTTTGTTTCTTGGATGGTCCCGACCATGTTCACTAGCAAATCATTCTCTCCTTTGGTGGTTTCGCTTTCCATGTTAAAATCATTAACTATTCGAGTTGCAGGCATAATTTAATCTTGCAGGCCGAGCTGTTCTACAACCCTCAATCGAATAATGTTGGCCGAGCTACATGGATCAACCAAAACATATTTAGCTTGAGTTTTATTCATAAGGATAGATATTACCAATGTGTCGTTATTAGGTTGTTTGATCCCTTCTGCATCCTTATCTTTGAAAGATAAGGTCTCTTCTGGTAGTAGTCTCGTGTTTGTTTTTCCCTCGTGATCGTCACCTTGGTCCATTTAAATACCAATCCTTGAGGAATGTCGACCCATTCAACGATTATGTGAATTATGTGTCTTCTTGTTTGTTCTGCCTTTTTGAATCTCTGCTTTTTGAAGTGATTCTTACCTCGATCACATAAGAATTCTCGAAGGAGACCCTCGTGAACAATTGGGCTACTTTCTCTCTTAGTTACTGTAATCTTCTATTTTATGGTCATGGGTACCATGATACTTGCATATTTGGTTTGGAATTCTCTGGGTCGGATCAATTTGTAGAGGTTGAGGCCACTAGTATCTTTGATACATCCAATGGCCGATACTATGGTGAAGCATCTATGTTAAAGGTATATTTTGACAATCGAGGTGCTTCTTTGGACCCGGCATATCTATCTAAACCACTCTTACTCATGAGTCCACATGAGCTCTGTCCTCGATCATTTCTTCTATCACTTCGAACGGGATTGCGTCTAAGTCTATTATTTCTCTAAATAATAATGAGTCCTTGATGGGAAAGCTCACAAGAAAATTAAATAGCCAATAAGGGGAGGTTGAATTCAAATAAAGATGAAAAGCTACCAAGAGGAACATGTATTGTAACATCTTAAATTTGTGCAAAAGTAGGGAGCAAAGCAAGGAACATGTTTGAGGAGAGTGATCACTCAGAACTGGTGGTAGTTGCTCATTAGTGCTTAATGTTGTAGATGATTCTCGGAAAGAAAGATTATCAAAAATGTGATTGTTGTGGGGTGATATGGATGCGATACTAGTAGGTGACATTTCATTGTTACTAATGGGTGACACTTCATTGTCCATGTGACTTGTGATTTGAATGTTTTTGGTAGCAAAACTCTAGACGTTGTACCCATTGGTACCCAAAGGATAGCCTATGATACATGTGGAGTAGCTCTAGGTTCAAATTTGTCCCTGTGTACTTTAGGTATTGTTAGGTAACATAGGCATCCAATGCTTCTCATTTGAGAATATAGTGGTTTCTTCTTGTATAGAATTTCAAAAAGACATTTGTTTGTGGGCAGTTTGCTTATGATGTAGGTTGCAGTTAACACAAACTCTCCCAGTATTTCAAAAGCAGTTTTGACCGAAATAAGAGTGTCCTAGTTATTTCAAGCAGATCCTCTCCACCACACTGTTCTGATGTGGTGTGTATGGACAAGATGTCTGGTGAATGATCCCTTTTGATTGAAAAAAATATTACTTTTTGTATTGGTAAATTATAAACCATTGACTATTCTTATGGTCTTAATGGTAGTTTCGAACTGGTTTTTTATCATTGAAACAATGGCTTTAATGTCTTGAATTGCATTGTTGTTGTAAGCTAAAAGATGTGTCCATGTAGTTCTGCTGAAATCAACAACCATAGTGATGAAATACTTGTAGTTATCATGAGTAGTAATGTGATAAGGTCCCCAAAGGTCAACATGTAACAGTTCAAAAATGCTACTAAAAGCGTTGGTTCTTTGAGGAAAGGCAGTCTATTTTATCTGGTCATAGGACATTTGAGCACACAAAAGGTTGTTTAGAAGAAAAGTGATAGGTATAAATGTTATTCTCTTTTTTTTACAAAAGGCACATAACCAAGTCTATTGTGCCAAAGAATATCATTCTCATGAGATGCATAGGAATTCATAGAAACAAAACTTTTGATCTTATTTACAAATGAAGAAACATTACAGCAGTATCACTACTTGCAGATTTTATTTTATTCAAAAGGGGATCATGTACATATAGAAAGTAAGCATCTTGGACATCACATAGGTGAACATATTAACAAGGAATAGAAGAATTGACTGTAATAGAGGAAGAATTAGCATCTTTTTGCTTCAAGCATTGAGAGCACAAGAATTAAAGTTTATCTTTGACTCTACCAGTCTCTAGAGGCCTCTTCAGTGAAGGGGCCCGCAACATACAAACATCGTCGGGGAAGAATGCAATTCCTTTGAGATTTAAGGTCAATAAATGAATGAGATTGTATTTAAAGGAAGGGGCAAAGAGTACTTTGTGTAACACAATCCTAGGTGCACTCTTTACACTTCCAAATTCTGTTATTCTAACTTTATAACCATTTGGTAATATGATTAATAGGGGATACGGTAAGAAAGTAATGTCACACATTAAGGATCTATTGAAGGTCATGTGATTTGTGTCCCTTAAATCTAATATCCATGTACTAGTCTTAGATTTAAACAACCTACATGACAATTTTCCAAAATCAACTGAAAAAGTACATACTACAATACTTGCAAAGTTTGCAGCTCTAGAGCCCAGGTTCATATTGTTGGAATTCTCTCTTCTACTGCTGGTTCGGAAGTGTTGTGACAAGCTCATGAGTTTACAATATTCTTCTTTGGTTAAATTCATTCTCTGGATCTCATTATGGTGCTTACTCTCATTCTGTTGCTAGTTATCATGTCAGTTGGAGGACCATGAATATTTGCTACCATTCTTTTTCCCTTATTGAACCTGAAACTTTGATTGGGGTTCTGAAAGTTCTGATTAGCTCCTTGAAACTTTTGATTGTTATTTTGGAAAGGCTAATTAGAGTTCTAGAAGCTTTGAGGATAACTATAGAGTTTATAGCATTTATCTTTGGTATGTCCTGGCTTTCTACAATGCTCACACATTGGACGAGGTCAACTATTATATGTATAGTTGTTTCCTAGGTTATAATTGGTCTTGAAAGTAGGCTATTTACAGGTGTTAACATTTAAACACGTATTTCAAACATCAGTTGGTTATTAGGTTTGATCTCTCTTTGTTTCTCCTCTTGAATTAGTAAAGTGAAGGCTTGAGACAAAGATGGCATGGGATTAATCGTGAGTATGATTCCCCTTACCACAGTGTACACTTCATTAAGTCCCATAAGGAACTGGATCAATCGTCTAACTTGTTCAGCTTTGTGCATATTATCGTTGGATCCACAATTAAAATTACAACTGTATTGTGCTTTTTGGGTTGATCTCGATCCCCCGATGTACACCATGATGTCGAGAAACTTGCCGAGTCAACCACGAATGCGCACTTTTCTGGGTTTAGCTTCATATTATACTTCTTCAGTATATCGAAGGTTTCCTACAAATGCTTCAAATGTTCCTCTGCTCGCAAAGACTTAACTAGCATGTCATCAATATAAACTTCCATAGATTTCCCTATTTTCTTATCGGACATTCGATAAACTAGGCATTGATAGGTTGCACCAATATTTTTTAGTCCGAATGGCATTACATTATAATAGTAGGTGTCGTACTTCGTGATGAATGAAGTCTTTTCTTGGTCTTTCGGGTTCATTTGTATTTGGATGTACCAAGAATATGCATCGAGAAAACTAAGAGTTTCATGGACGATCGTGGCATCGATCATATGATCGACATTAGGCTAAGAAAAATAATCTGTGGGGCCTTATTTAGGTCTTTTTAATCTATACACATTTCTAAGTTTGTTTTCCTTCTTAGGGACTACCACTACGTTTGCTACCCATTTGGGATACTTTACTTCCCTAATGGATCCTATTTTGAGAAGTTTGGTTACCTCGTCCATGATAAAGGATGTTTAATCTCGGACATGGCCTTCTTTTTGCTTCACCAGGCGGTATTTAGGATCCAGGCTCAGCTTGTGAATGATAATTTCCGGCGGGATCCCTATCATGCCGAGGTAGGACCAAGCAAAGTAATTCATTTTAGCTGTCAGGAAATGAAAAAGTGTTTCCTTAGCTCGGGGTTAGCCTCGAAATGACTCCTTCTAATGTCGGAAACTTCAGAACTTGGTGTAGGGTCAAGGGTATTGCCCTCATGTTATAGATCCAAGGCCTTCCAAGCAGGGTGTTGTACCTCATATCGCCCTCGATTACATGAAACTTTGTTTCTTGGATGGTCTCGACCATGTTCGCTGGCAAAAGAATCTCTTCTTTGGCGGCCGCTCGCCATGTTGAAATTGTTACGTACTCGAGTTGCGGGCCCAATTTGATCTTGCATGCCGAGTTGTTCTATGACCCTCGATCGAATAATGTTGGCCGAGCTACCTGGATCAACTAAAACACATTTAACTTGAATTTTATTCATAAGTACAGTACCAGTGTATCGTTATGAGGTTGTTCGATCCCTTCTGCATCCTCGTCGTTGAAAGACAAGGTCTCTTCTGGTAGTAGTCTCATGTTTTGTTTTCCCTCGTGATCGTCACCTTGGTCCCTTTAAATATCGATCTTTGAGGAATGTCTACCCCTTCAACGATCATGAGAATCACGTGTCTTCTTGCTTGTTCTGCCTTTTTGAATGTCTGTTGTTAAAGTGATTCTTGGCTTGATCACTTAAGAATTCTCGAATGTGACCCTCATTGAACAATTGGGCTACTTCCTCTCTTAGCTATCTGTCATCTTCTATTTTATGGCCATGAGTACCGTGATACTTGCATATTTGGCTTGGACTTTTATGGGTCAGATTAATTTGTAGAGATCAAGGCCACCTAATATCTTTGATATGTCCAATGGCCAATACTATGGCAAAAGCATCTATGTTAACGTTATATTATGACAATTGAGGTGCTGCTTTGGACTTGGCATATCTGTCGAAACCACTCTTACTCATGATTCTATGAGAGCTCTATCCTCGATCATTTCTTCTATCACTCCGAACAGGATTGCGTCCAAGTCCGTTATTTCTCTAATCTTCACTACTTGGCTGATATCGGTCTCTGTTAGACCGTGGTTCCCGGTCAAAGTCCCTTTTAACTCTTTCTAGAAGACTGTTAGGATAAACTGACCCAGTTAGAGCCCCTAGTTATTCATCATTTCCCCTCATCTTCTATAGATACCGATTATGCACATCGGATCAAGTGACACCTGGATATTAGATTTTGTTTCAACTGTTGTGAAGCTACGAACTTTGAACATTGAGACCTTGAGTAAAAGATTGAACAGCCCAGTCGTCGGTGACCGGTGGCAAATCCATCCGTTCCATTTGTAATCAAGATATGAATTCCCTTAGCATCTCGTTATCATTTTGTCTTACCTTGAAAAATAATGAATTTCTTGTATCAACCTTAGCGGGGCTCGCCTCATTTATTTTTTAAAGTTCAATCTATAATAGCTAAGATGTTCTACAAGAGAATTTTTTGAGATAATGTGAAGAATCCTAATCAATCGTTATAATTTGAGGACACGAACTTGTTGTTCAAGCATGCTGATGAATTGTGATACGAGTAATACACTAAACTTGAACATATTTGGATTACTTTCTGCAGTTGTATCACATCTATCTATATAGCAGAAGGACTACAGATCAAGTTACATCAATTGCTAGTTACTACCTCACCCAATCATAAGCAATTATACACCATTCACACTGTTGATTTGTACAGATTTAGAGGAACGCAATTACAGTCATATTTCTTAGATAACATTCCAACTTTGACCAAAAATCCTAAAGCTAACAATTCACATAATATGTCTCTAACGGATGATTTCAGTGAAGATGATAGCCATGGATTCAATTAACAGTTTTCAGATGATCTCATAACATCAACAGACTTGATTCGGACTCCCATCATACTTCAATTCAAAGCTATATCCAGAGTGTTCAAAATATACCTGGATTTACAACAGCAGATTGCAGAACAAAATCAGTAACAGCTCAGGCTAAACAACATCACAGCAATTCAGCAAATCGTAGTATCCCAGCAACCAATCAGTTATCAATAAAACCAATAGACGACAATAGCAAAACCCCAGTAATAAGCAACCAATAACAAACTAGAACTCTTATGAAACAAGCAGCATACAACTCAGGGAACAAACTGAGTATTCCGGAGAGAAATCAATCCCCAAAGAACTTAAAAATAGACCAACAACAGTGTCCAGAAAGTCTGAACAACCAAGACCAAGCCAAATGAATGAATAGACCCTTCAGTTGTAACTTCAAATGTGAAATGGGAACAAAGAGAAGCTCGAACTGTTTACCATAAATTGAGACAGTGTCACAGTCCTTAACAATCCTTAACTTCAAATCTTTCTTTTTTCCAGATCTTATGGTGTTATTCTGCCTATCCTTCTCTCTGCCAGAATGCTCTCTTTTTCAAAATCCTTTTCCTTTTTCTCCCCCTCTGCTGTCCAGAAAAACTCCATACTTATAGTTATCACCTTAACTCCTGATTGATACCACCAGCCTTAAACTAAACCCCTGCCCATCCATATCTCTGCCTAGCCCATGATATTCCCTGGCCTCCCTGACACTGGTTTTGTCACTACAAAATATCTAAGCATGGGGCCTTTTTTTTTTAAATTAATAATCAGGGGACATTGGTGGGAAACTCTGCTGTACAGCAGGTTCCACCAGTAGTCCTAATGTGCACTACACTCCATCAGTTACACCCTTCATTTCTTAACTAACAATAACTATATCCAATTCACCACTTAATTAAAACAACAGTTCAAAAGAAGAAAAATCTCGATCCAACAGTGATTCACAATGTGATTTACAGTGTCAATTTCTGCCATAAAACTCCAATAAACAGGCCTACGAGACTAATCGACAACATTCGTATAACTCACATAAGGAACAACAATCAATCATTGACTTAGTGATTCGAAATGCTCAGGAAAACGAAACATGAAAATGCAGAATTTAACTACTTGACAGTATCGTTTACAACCAATTCGTGTTTCTATATCGTAATCTACTCCGACATATAAACAAAACAAGAATGACCAAATAAAGGTCTTACGGGGTAGAAGCAGAAAAGATTAAAATCAAACACAAAATAGATACAAACAAACAACTAAATTAATATAATGAACACAACAACAAAACAGAAGGAAGAGAATGAGAAATGGGATACCTCAAGAAGAGGGATCAAAATTGGACGGACTCGGCTCCAAAGGCTTCGAGTTTGCACTCTTTTGAAGTAAACGGACTTTAATTGAAGTGTTTTTCAAACGAAAAACACTCCAATTAAGGTCTATTGCCTTCAAATACCGTTGACTCGATGAAATCCCTAATTTTTGGGTTCTAGGGTTCTTGAGGCTCGACTTTAGGGCTTTAACATTTCTGGTAAGATTCGAGCTAAGCCAGGGTTAGTAGGGGTGTGAGGGAGGTGTGAGGAGTGATTGGCGTGAATTTGAGGTGGTTTGGGATGAACGTTCAAGTTCCGGCGAACTTCAAATCGATATTCGAAATGTTCGAGCAACATTCGAAACTCACCACTGCCAGATCTGTGTAGAGGGGGCTTGGGAGATCCTACGGTGTTAATTTGGGGTGGTTTGGCCTACCGGAACCGCCGTGAGGCGATTTCCGGCAGGCGGAGCACGGTGGTGGACGGCGAAGGCTTAGTTCGTCTCTAAGAGAGACGATGAAGGTAAGGGGGGTCCGGCTTAGGGGGGCTGGGTGAACCTTTGAGACTATATACTCGCGTGGGAAACGAATCCTGGCTGTTTGATCTCATGCGATCAACGGCCTGGATTATTTCACATATCCAAACGATGCCGTTTGGGCATCATTGAAGTCGGGTATGGTCTGTGGGTGGATTGGGCCGGGCGAACTCGGGTTGTGAGGGTGAAGTGTTGGCCGTTGGATCAACTGAATCAAACGGCCCAGATCAATGCCTCATGAACGGGTGATAGGGGAAATCATGGCCATCGGATCAATTCGAAATGAACGGCCACGATTGAGGATGAATTGGACTGGACCAGGGATAACTCGATTGGGCCTGGTTTTGGACTAGGTTTTGGCCCAAATCTGATTTCCTTATCTCTTAACTAGACTCTATATTGTATTATATATATATATATATATATATATATATATATATATATATATATATATATATATATATATATATATATATATATATATATATATATATATATATAATACATATATATTAACTTGTAACACATATAATTAATTTTTTACTAACAATTAACATAATTAAATACCAAATCCTACAATTGTACATTAAAATGACAAGAAATGCGAAAAATATATTTTTATGATTTTTCATTTTCGTAAAATAAACTTAACTATTTCTAAGTACGGAACTAATCTTACAAATATAAATGCAACATATTTGGTATATATATATTTTTTTATTAATTTAAACAAATAGATATGGGCACACAAATGCAAACAATAAGAAAAGAATATGTAATCCACAAATATTGCAAACAAACGCGAAAGCTCTTTTATTTTTGACATTTTGGGAGAAATTCTCGTATAGGGCAAAAATCACGTGCTCACAGTTATTCATCATTTCCCCTCATCTTCTATAGATACCGATTATGCACATCGGATCAAGTGACACCTGGATATTAGATTTTGTTTCAACTGTTGTGAAGCTACGAACTTTGAACATTGAGACCTTGAGTAAAAGATTGAACAGCCCAGTCGTCGGTGACCGGTGGCAAATCCATCCGTTCCATTTGGAGTCAAGATATGAATTCCCTTAGCATCTCGTTATCATTTTGTCTTACCTTGAAAAATAATGAATTTCTTGTATCAACCTTAATGCTTCGGCATGTGCTGTTACAAAAGATTCTACGAGCATAGAAAATAAATCAATAGAATTAAGTGGTAAATTATGGTACTATATCAGAGCACCCTTCAATAGAGTCTCCCCAAACTTCTTCAGCAATACAGACTCAATCTCATCATCCTTCAAGTCTTTTCCCTTAATAGCGCACGTAAATGAGGTGACGTGATCATTTGGATCTGTTATCCCATTGTATTTCAGGATCTCGAGCAAACAGAACTTCTTGGGGATTGGCTTCAAAGTCGTACTCGAGTGAAAGGTTTTTGGACAAACTTTTTGGAATCAAGTTCTTTCAACACCGGTGGTGTCCCCGGGATTTGGTCGACTCTGGAATTATAAGTTTTCACTTTCTTATTTTTTTCCTCGATCTTCTTTTCCCCTATCTCGATTTGCTTCGTCAGTTCCTTAAGCATCTTTATGATAGCAGGATTGGTCTCCGGTTCTCCTCCATTCGATCTCTTTGGAATCGATTCGGCTCTATGAATAATTTCTTGCGATGGCTTGAGCTCGATCTTACTTGGTGCATGATTATAATTTTGGAGTTGTGATATTGCAACTTCTTGAATTTGTAACATTTAGAATATCATTCAAAAGCTAATACCGCCTTCTTCACCATCCTAAGCATTTTGATTGTCATCCGAGCACCTCTGCGAATGCTATTTTTAGGGTCGACGCCTAAATTCCCATTAATAGCAATATGGGAGATGACGTCGATTGGATCCACTATAGGAGCTCCATTGGGGTTGACTGGAGTTACTCCGTTTCCTGGGGCGGCTATGTTGTCGTTCTCGCCAGGGTGACAAGGTTGTTGTTTGTGTGTGTAAGTGCTACTTGAGAGTTTGACATGTTGATCCTGGAATCAATGATACTTTAAAGAATAAGCATAAAATAATGTGTGTTACAAAAATTGTACCAGGCAATTACTATTATCCTTAGCCCCACGGTGGCCGCTAAACTTTTTACCCTTAAAATGAGATAACAATTAACTTATAGGTGGTTTTAAGGATATGTAATTTCACTGGGCTCAAACTGATAAATATAAGAACTAATGCTAGGAATTAATAATAAAATAAAGCAAAGAAATGTGATGAATAACTCTGATCCTCGAGCTAGACCGCCCTCGAACCAACTGAGTATGCTACTGAAAAGTATAAACTTGAATAATAGGGCTTGCAAGAGAAAATATAATATATATTGCCTTGTTATGTGTGAATGTATGATGTTTCAAAAATGATTAAGACTCATCCTATTTATGGTATAATTCTAATTACAGACATGATAGGCTAAATAACCAATCCTGACTCGATACGTGCTGAGATTTCCTCCACGATCCTTGCTCGATCATAGATATCTCGGCTTTCTATTATTCGACATAGTAGGCTTCCTTCGATCTTCATCGATCTCTTTCTTGCTTCGGTCTCGATCACAGCTGGTCTCGATCTTGATCGGCCATTGATCCACGAGCTTACCAATCCATCTCCGTACCACGTTTGTATATAATCGAGGCCGAGCCTTGGTCTTCCTTCCCGATTTTGGTTAGTCATACAAAATTAGGCAATCCCGATTTTGACCATATACATAATTGTAATGACAATTTCATCGAATATGAAATGTAATTTATTTGGGTTTTCGAATGGCACATAAAAGTCTTTCAACGTTTTGCAGTTTCATGTTTTCATAATAATGTCTATATATAGAAACATAGAGATTTGTTTGATTGCCTAAGTACTAATAAAATTTTCCAATTGTTTTAGACGGAAAGAATGCAAATACGTGTGTCTGTTACCGACTTCTATGGAGATGTTTGAAAAGCTATTTGATCACAACATTAAATATTTAAATTTACTACTATTGACTATGAAACAAGAAGCCTGAAAAATCTTACGAAATTTAATATGGCTTGATTCTTACTTAATTTTTTTCCCATAAATACCTGCACGCTTTGATTTCAAACCTTTCTCAATATGGTCTTCAATTGGAAAACACAGCTATATAAATTGCGTATCACAGCACAACTCATGAAGCAAAAACACTAATTTGACCATACAAAATGGCAGTCTCATATAACTCTGCTATATTTCTTATAGTTTCTCTGCTATCAATCTCCTTCACATTAACAATCGTGAAAGCCGATCTGATAGGCGATGTTTGCTCCAAAGCACAAAAACCTGCTCTATGTTTATCGGCTTTAAGGGCAGACCCTCGATCCCAAGGTGCAAATCTCGAAGGTTTAGCGACTATTTCAATAGACATATCACAAAAGAATGCACGAACCGCAAGTGATCTTGTTAATACGTTGCTTAAACAGACAACGGATCCAAAATTAAAGACGCGATACGATTCGTGTTTAGAGAATTATAATGACACTGTTGATGATCTTGGTGAATTGCCAGGGTTCTTGAAATCCAAAGACTATCTCGGTTTGAATGTTCATGCATCTGCTGCTTTTGATGGTCCTACTACATGCGATGACAATTTTTCAGAATCACCACCTGCTGAATCGCCACAACTCAAAGATGCAAGTGATAAACTTCAAGGACTTATTGATATTATTTTGGTTATTAGCAATCTATTGAAAGGGTGATTGATATGTAGCAATTTATGTTTTATGCTAGGCATTGTGATCGACTTGCAATATATATATGAAAGTTATTACGTAATTAGTCATAAAACCGTAGGTATGTTTCTCTTTACGAGTTTAGTCCAAGCACTCACATTTGTTTTAATAACGGCAATCTAGACGTCTTATATATTTCTTATTTGTAGTCAAACATTTTTCAATTGTATCTTACTCATTTTTCTTTTCTTTTTTCTACTTTTATTTTTTTATTTTTTGCTGGGGGCAAGGGGATATAAACACTGAGACGAGCTAATTCAAGACCTTCAAAATTTTATGGTATTTTTGTTACGATCCAAAATTCACTGAGGATCGTGATGACGCCGGATGCTGTTGTCAGGCAAGCCAACCAAAATACTTAATTAAATTCTTACTTAAAATATTTCCAAAACCGCTTCTTTTATACGTTTAAAAAATACATAATAATTCCAATGAATAAATAGTGAAACATTTAACAACTTTTTAAAGTCTCTAAATAAATCTATAGACATCCCCATAACCCGATGTTATAAGTGCATGAGCTATTTCTAAGAAACAATAAAGCATTAAGCAGGAAAAAGCTTTGACTAAAGAAGGCCAATTCCCCTAAGCAATTAAAGGGCTACGGCTTTCGCGGGCAATCGCTTCTTCGAGACCAACTCCAACAATATCGAGATTGGAATGAAATTCTAGTTAAACCCCGACTACTTTCTTGGAACTAATTGATAGGAACTTAGTTTTCTATAGAACAAGCGGGCAATATGCAGCATCAATCAAGGTAAAAAAGTAGTCACGACCTGTGCTATAATGCACAAAAACCCTCCACTTCACCAAAAAGTAAAGAACCCGTGGTGCCTGCTTGTGACATAAAAGGGCTTGCTTTTTGTGACTACTATGAAACAATAATGCATAATAAATTCCACTGAATAGATATCCTTAGAACCTGGTGTCACAAACGTATGAGAAACTTCTAAGAAACAACACAATGCAACATTCGCCCGGAATACAAATAGACAGAAAGTAAATACAATATACTAAAAGGACTATACTAGCTATGGGCCGCCTCGAGTAATGCAGCTAACCCAGTCTCAGTGTCATCCATGCTGCTACGCCCAGTAGGCCACTAAAAATACATGTGCTTATGCAACAAAAATACCCAAAGTGTAGTATGAGTACAAAAATAACTTGTACTCAGAAAGTATCCCGCCTAATCTTGAAGAAGCAGAGACGAGATAGAAACTCGACACTTACAAAAGGTCCAATAATAGTAATATTAACTCGATGACTCACAGATTTATTAAGGACAACAGTAGATTCAAGTAAATTACTACACAGGTAAAAGTTCCTCTTTATTAAAAGTCCTCAGATTCATAATCAATTAATTTACAATTATCTCAAGTCGAGAGAGCAGATATTAGTATCAACGAATACCAAAGCAAGCAATACAAGCATGCGCAACTCATGCCGAGGTCGCACGGCCCGATCCAATAATATAATATGCACTACCGATGGTCGAGCGGCCCGAACTATAGATGCATCTATTACCCCGCTCGTGAATCATACATGCGATGTGGTCAAGTTTAAATAAATAATTACCCTGCTCGTGAACCATACATGTGACGTAGGTACACATAGAAACACATGCTCAACAACAATTTAAGAATTTTACGGGGAATATTTATCCCATTTGAAGCGAATTCTCTTTTAATGATTTCAGGAATAAAGTATAATTCTCTTAGAAATTTATTTACCAATTTGATAGGATTTAAGAAATTTAACTGTCAATGAGATTGCAATTATTCTAAGTATAGCATGCTTTTTGGGTCCTAGACTACCCGGACTTACACATATTAGTAGCTACGCACGGACTCTCGCCACCTCGTGCGTATGTAGCCCCATAAATAGGAGCACATAACTAATTATTTCACATATGGGGGCCATTCCCTCTCACAAGGTTAGAAAGGAGACTCAACTCACTTCGAACATCCATAACCAGCTTTCCATGCCCTTCCGAAACTCAAATTGAAGCACAACGCTCAAAAACTAATCAATAGTTATGCAAATCCATTAATATATGATGAAATACTCATATTAATCAAATTTATAACAATTCCTAACACCCGATCGGAAAGTTGACAAAAACGCCCTCGAGAAATTTCCAAAATTTTCAAAGAATAAATTTAGTCATAGCCTCACGAACTCAAATATATAATTTTCTATTAATTTCATACCCAAAATAGTGGTCAAATTCCAAGAATAAAGATTTCTAGGTCTTTCTACCAAAACCCCAAATTTCCAACAATTTACATGCCAAAATCCATACATAATCGGTGTATTTAACTCAAGATGGATGTGATTAGCTTACTTTATCGTTGATGATGAAAAATCCTACTTGAAACTCTCCCAAAAATCGCCCAAGCCAAGAAAATGTGAGAGAAAATGGCCAAATACCAATTTTAAAACACATCTCTGCCTTCAGCATTTTCCACACATGCGTTCCCTTGATCGCTTTTGCGGTTCTGCAGGTGCGAGCCAGACCACCACTTCTGCAGTTTCTTCCAGGCTCCCCTTTTCCGCTTCTGTACTTCTATTCCCGCAGATGTGATTCCATTTCTGCAGCCAAATGACCGCATCTGCAACTGTTGGGCCTCTTCCACGGCTTCACAACTGCGGCCCTATTCTCGCAGGTGCGGTTACACCAGCTACCAGCAACTTTAGCCTTCCAAATATTCCATTTTCGATCCATTAACTACCAGGAATCCAACTGAGGCCCCCGGGACCCCAACCAATCATACCAACCAGGCCCAAAATATATTACGGACTTGCTCGAGGCCTCAAATCATATCAAACAACGCTAAAACCATGAATCGACCTCCAATCCAAGCTTTATGAACATTAGAATTTAAAACTTCTACTTCCAGTGTTTAAACCTATCAAGTCACATCCGATTGACTTTAAATTTTGCGCCCAAGTCATATTCGATATTACGGACCTACTCCAACTTCCAAAATCAAATTCTGACCCCGATATCAAAAGTCTACATCCGGTCAAACCTCTCAAAACTTTCAAATTTCTATCCTTAGCCAAATGGCTGCAGAATGCTCCCAGACATCCGAATTCACTTTCGATCGCGCTCCCATCTTCAGAATCACCATACGGAGCTACTCATACACTCGGAATCCCAAACAGAAATCAATAACACTGAAATGCACTTCAACCCAAACTTATGAAATTTCGTCCAAAATGCTAACTTCCACAATAGGCGCCAAAACGCTCTCGGGTCATCCAAAACCTAATCCGAGCATACGCCCAAGTGCGAAATTATCATATGAACCCACTGGAACCTTCGAATACTGATTCCGAGTTTGTTTACTCAAAAATCCGATCTTAGTTTATTCTTTCAACTTAAAGCTTCCAAAATGAGAATTTCCCTTGCAAGTCAACTCCGAACTTCTCGAAATTCAATTTCGTCCGCACGTACAAGTCAAAATGCCTTAATTGAAGTTGTTCATGACCTCGATCTGTTGAACGGCATGCTGGGGCTCAAAACAATCGGTCGGGTTGTTACATCCGCTCCCACTTAAACATACGTTCATCCTCGAACGTGCTAGGAACTATGCTGGGGTTTGTCTGGAATCACTGATTACTGCCTCGTGCACCTACATGTGCTACCGTTACTCAGCTGGACGCCCTAGCTCGGTCAATTTGAAGATATTCTTTTTCACTTAAACAAATAAGCTTTAGAGTCCAATTCCATCATCCAGAATTCTCTTCCAAGCCTATTCTAACATACGCTCAATGTATCAATCACCACACGCTGCACGAGAACATGACTGCACACCTTTGCTTATTTCACACCATGCACCCCATCATTTACAAGACCATAATAACACCTTCTACTAATAATAGTTGACATTTTCCAAATTTTATGCTCACAATGCACCCAATGACACATATAAGTCATGTTCTAACTCTCGCAATGCCTCCACGACAAAAGGGATGTGTAGAGATTTATAACCAACTGACGAATCAATGATACATAGGGTCCATACTCCCGTCAAGAACCATCACCTCTTTCTGAACCAAATAATGGTCTTTGCTCCTTAATATACTCAGATTGCACTGATCTTAAGTCCAATAATCTTGTCTCACCCAGTACGAACTGCTCAGGCAAAAGCCATCCCTCGACATGTTCAAAAGTCTCATATGATACCACAATGTGCCAATAGGCTACCAATTTGAACGTGATATAATAGGCTCCTCGGTCTGCGAACGCAGAAGATATACAACGAAGTATCTGGAGAATTGCCTCGCCTCAATGGTAGTTGGGCTGAGTCGAAGTGCCTGGATCTGCACATAAAATATATGTGCAGCAAAGGGCATGAGTACACTACAGCGGTACCCAGTAAGTGCCAAGCCTAACCTCGATCGAGTAATGACGAGGAATGTTAGGGCCCTACCGGTCATATACAATAATATATAAGGAAAGAGACAATATTTAAAGTAATATAGTGTAATAAGAGTAACACAACTGCAATAAAGGAAAAATAATCACAGAAGGTAAATGAAGTTCAACATAGAAATAACAATTGGAGATCTCCTATGATACCGTCCTGTAGTCCCACATATAAATATCCAGTGGATCTTCAGGGATATCGTCCTGTAGTCCAACTTATAATGCGCGGGGATCTACCGAAATCCCGATCTGTAGTCCCAAATATAAATACTTGGTACTGGGGAATTTACCGGGTGAAATCTCGTAATTCCCGTAGCTCAACACAAAAATTAAGTGTTTTGAACTTTATGTTCTTCCCAGACACGACCTTAATCGCGATCACGGAAACTCCCATGCATTCGTGAAGTGCAATTTCACTGCCCCCTCCCCCAAATTAACCATGCGCGAATGCGATAACCCTTACACGATCGCGATGTTGCACTTCTCAGCTCTATGCGATCGTGGTTGACCTCACGCAATCGCGAAGAGCAATCTCCGCTCCTCAGCTACCTCACTTCTTTCTCTTTGCGAACGTGGCGTAGCCCACACGTTTGCGATTTAACTTCTGCCAATACTACACGTTCGCGCTCCCCTTCCCGCGATCCTCCTTTAAGCCTTTGCGATCACGAGCCTCCTCACGCAATCGCGATGAAGCAAAGTCTGCAACAGAAAACCAGCAAAAATCTGATCCTTCTCCAAGTTCAAAAATGGTTTGTTGAGCATTCGAAACATGCCCGAGGCCCCCGGGACCTCAACCAAATATGCCAACCAATCCTAAAACACCATTCAAACTTGTTTCAAACTTCGGGACGCTCAAAACAATATCAAAACACAAATTTAGCATTAGATTCAAGCCTAAGAACTCCAAAAATTCTCAAATTACGCTTTCGATCAAAAAGTCAATCAAACCTCGTCCGAATGACTTGAAATTTTTCAAGCATGTCAGATTCAACACTACGGAGCTACTCCAACTTCCAGAATTTCATTTCGACCCTGATATCAAAATCTCACTATCGAACAGGAATCTTCAAAATTTTGACTTTCGGCATTTCAAGCCTAAATAAGCTACGGACCTCTAAAATATAATCCAAAAATACCCTAAGCCCGAAATCACCCAACAGAGTTAACGAAACCAACAAAATTCCATAGGTCGTCTTCATATTGCTTTGACTATGGTCCAAATTCTAAAACTTAAACTCTCATTTAGGGACTAAGTGTCCCAAAACTCTCTAAAACTCTAAACAAATCCTCTCGGAAACTCACAATAGCAGAAACAAACATAGGGAATGCATTTAATAGGGGATCAGGCGTTGATTCTTAAAATGATCGGCCGGGTCGTTATACATTAGAGGAGGAACCACGATTAGAAATTGAACCAAGGGTACGTAACCTTTTGCATCTTCTACTCCTAACAGGGGTAATTGAAGAAGGAAGTTCATCAACAATTACTACTTTACGAGGATCTGGATTTGATGAAGCCATGATCTACTAGAGAAGCACAAGAAAAATATGCAGAATGAAATAAGAAGTCTGAGAGGAAAAGGCTTTATAAAATTGAAAAAGAAAGAGGTTAAGTATTTATAAGAAGGCACGACTATTGAGGCCATTATCAAGCGTCCTAACGGAACCGTCACTTTGTGATTGATGCAGTTACAGGAAAATCCTAAAAGACACTGAAAAATTGCAGAACCAATTATCAAAAGCCACGTGGCATGGACATTTAATAAAGGCGATTAACGTCACATCGATTCAGAAAAGGGTATGATTATATTCAAAAACAGCGACAAAGGATTCCCGCCATAAAAGCCTTCCACTTCCCCGAATATTCAATAGAGAATATTCAAGAAAGTAGAGGGACTACATATATTGGTGGTAGAAAAGAGCTACACATGGAATATTAGATAGCTGACATGACATAACACGTAAGAGTAACGATATAGCAACACAAGACGGTCTTATTTGATAAAATAAGAGAAGGCCAGGAGGGAAGCACCCACGAGGAAGAACCGAGCCTAACAGATGGAAAAGACAGAATCAAGACAACAAAAAGGGAGAATTCGTGAACCATCAATTAATGATGAGGGGGATCAGAATCGTTACAAAATTTCATGGACAGTTACGATTACCAATTATAACGGATCATTAACAACAATAAAGCTTGTAATGATTTAGCCATAAATGAAAAATAAACGTTATATGTGTAAACCTCTATATAAGGAGAGAGAATCTTACTTGTAAAGACATCCGAGACTATCTTGGAAAATATTCACGTTACTTTTTTGCTATTTTATCTTTGCAATCAATTATTTTTTTTATTTATTTTTGTCTTTTCCTTTCATATATTTGAAAAAGTACGAAATTTCTTAGTTATCAATTACACGAGCTGTTCTAAAAATATTCTTCGACCAAAATACACATTTTTTGTTAAACGGTTTGCAAGTTGACATAGGATTATTTGAAAAAAAAAGGGATTTTTTCCTATCTATACCATATATGAAACCTTATTACAAAAAATGTGCATATTTGGTAAATTACCCGCCTTGTGCACTGTTTTTCTACAATTTTTATACCATTCATTAATTAGTAATTAATAGTAGCTAAATCTTCCTAATATGGCACGCTAAAATCAGAAAAAAAATATCCTAATTGATTTAGTGTCCTTAACAGCTAAAATTCTTCCTAATATGCTGAAATCTAATAGTTACCGAATTTTGCTCAACCCACCATATTTTACCTCTGGTGTCCAAAACAGTGGCATTATTCTCTCATTCTTCCCGTTAATATTCAATGGGGTGGTCAATGTTAGGCGATTGGCCATCTTTTGACCCTCACAATTTCAGCCAACTTCGCCCTTCTGATCCCTCCACCCCTTCTGTAAGAACCCTTTTTTTTCTTTTTCAGTTTCTTGTAAATAAAAATTCAATCTTGATATTACTTACCCTTTTTCCCACTTTTTATTTTTATTTTTTTTAACAAAATTTTCTATTTCTTTTTATAAAATTCCTAAAAAAAACTACAAATAAACTACAAATCAGTTTTAATATTGTATAAAGTTGTATTATTTTTAAAGGTATCTACAAAATTACTACATTTATACTACATTAAACTACAAGGCGGGTAATTACTATATAATGGATTGAGTACAATAAACTACATTTAACTACAATTAAAATACATTTAACTACATAATAACTGAGAACAACTACAATAAAAAATATCAGTATAACACAATTTAACTACAAACCCACTGAAAAACAACTACAAATCTACCACAAATATAAACTACAAATCACTTTTAATATTGTATAAAGTTATATTATTTTTAAGGGTATCTACAAAATTACTACATTTATACTACATTAAACTACAATCTATGTTGGAAAAAATATTGACTACATTTTGAAAAAAATAGAAAAAAGTGGATTGAGTACAATAAACTACATTTAACTACAATTAAAATACATTTAACTACATAATAACTGAGAACAACAACAATAAAAAATATCAGTATAACTACAATTTAACTACAAAACAACTGAAAACTACAAATCTACCACAATATAACTATTAATTAACTACAAATATATTAACGAAACAAAAGAAAACCACGACTTTGATCAAAATTTGAAGCAATGATCAGCCCAGACAGAATCACGAGCCGCCTCGGACGGCAACAAGACTTCGAAACCCCCACAGTGCCTCAATAGAACTAATTTAGAAGCAGGAACAAGAGCTCGGATAGCGGCAAAATAAAGGGAGATCTACAAGTTTCAACGCCTCCACTTTGGATTGATTCAAACTAATCTTTGATTTCAAATTTTTTTTTTAAATGGTGTAAAATTGACTGACCAATTTGGGAGTAATCTGGATATGACGTTAGCTTTCGAATCTTTAAAAAAAGTGTATACAAGTGTGTGTGAGGGTGGGTGTGTTGAGGAAGATGATCCGAGGGGGGTGAGCTTTCGAATCTTTAAAAAAAGTGTATACAAATGTGTGTGAGGATGGATGTGTTGAGGAAGATGATCCGAGGGGGGTGGGTTGTGTATTTTGGGCGTAACTCTTCAGAGTATACGCGTTCCTCCTCCTTGTGTATTTTCCTTAGCTTCCTTTTATAGATTAAGAGTTTTAGGGTTGGGTGTAATTTGGGAGATTTTATCCCTAAATACACTCCCTATAATAAATGATAACTTAATTAATGCCTTAATTTGAATTATGGTACATAAATTGAAACTTGGTATGCTTAAATGTAATAAACACAAACCTTAAACATGGTTGGTAATAAGGTTTGCTATATGGTATACCCATGTAAAAATTCCAAAAAAAATACAGCCACTAACTAACGCATCTCTCGGTTACAAGGAAATAGAGTGTAAAGGATCTATATGTTACGGCTTAATCCATATGTTCAATTTCTCACTTGGGTTGGGCTAGTCAAGAAATACGAGTCGAATTATTTTGTAAAATTTTCAAAATAATTGGGACTCTTTAGGAAATGGAAAAGGGTTCAAAATTTCCTTAAACTATTAGAAAAAGTTTAGATATACTCTTCATTCACCTATTCGATTAAAAATACTTCTTCATTCACTTTTTTGGTTTACTTATGCAATTTAACTGTTAGTCAATGCTAAATTAAAAATAATTGTTATTCTTTTGTAAAACTTTTAGACAAGAGGGGTTGCTCTGATGGTAAGCAACCCCCACTTCAATCATGAGGGTAAGTTCGAGTCTCTCCAAGAGCGAGGTGGGAAGTTCTTGGAGGGAAGGATGCCGGGGGTCTATTTGGAAACAGCCTCTCTACCCCAGGGTAGGGGTAAGGTCTGCGTACACACTACCCTCCCCAGACCCCACTAAGTGGGATTATACTGGGTTGTTGTTGTTGTTGTTGTTGTTGTAAAACTTTTAAAAAAATTACAAAATATTTTTATATTTTTAAACTAATGCACCAATAGTACACTAATTTAGTGAAGTCTTCTTCATTTTTTTCAGTTTTTTAAAAAAATACGGTTTTTACAAACAAAAAAAAATCATTTTTTTCAATTTTTTTTGTCTCCTGGAAACAACCTCTCTGTCCCTCGGTTAGGGGTAAGGCATGCGTACATATTATACTTCCCAAACCCCACTTGTGAAATTACACTCGACCATTGTTGTTATTTTTTAATTTTTTAAACCATTTTTTTTTTGTAAAAACTGAAAAAAAAAATTTATAAAATATTTTCGTTTTTAAAAAAATGAAAAGAATATTTTCAACAAAATATTTTCGTCTTCTTTGAAAAATATATTTTTTCAGTTTTTTAAATCATTTCGTTTTCATTTTTTTAAAGAAAAAATATTTTTGTTTTATAATATTTTTTTCAATAATGAAAATATTTTTTTCTGTTTTTACAATTTTTAAGTTTCAAAAAAATGGAAAAAAATTTAAAAATATTTTTTTGTAAAAACTGAATTGTTTTATGTAAAAACTGAAAAAAATAAGAATATTTTTCTAAATTAGTAGACTACTGGTGCATTAGTTTAATAAAATAAAATATTTTGTAAAATATTTTTTTAAGTTTTACAAAAAAAATAATAGTTACTTTTAATTTAGCATTGGCCTAAATATCAAAGAGCATAAGTGAACCAAAAAAGTGAATGTTATGGTATATTTAGCTCAATAGAAGGATGAAGGACTTTTTAAATATTTTTCAATAGATTAAAGACATTTTTAACCCTTTTCCCCTAAATGACTGTTGTTTTGAAGCTTATTGTTGGGTGTAGCAATAATTTAGCTAACTATATTTCGTAGCTACTAATTGCTTGTCCGGGAACGTATGTCGATGACAAGCAATTATTAGCTAAGGAATATAATTAACTAAATTCAGCGACATACATCCCATGACAAAGTAATTAGTAGTTACGATTGTAATTAGCTAAATTATAGTTATGCATTGCAGTAAGCCTTCAAACAACAATCATTTCTAAAAGTTGCCAAATTATTTTGTGGAACTTAATTTATGCATTTAGTTCCTGAATTCTACTAATTGTGCAAGGTCCTTTCTGTTAGTTCTACGGCAAAACTGCAGAAATGTTGTTCCAACCGAATTCATGACCTTATCAACTTGTTTGGATGATTGTTACACATCGTTTTATAATGTATCGTACTGTATTAAATTGTACTGTATCATTTGATTAATACAATGGTTGGATAGATTTTATCGTTTGTTATCATTTCATGGTATCACACACCAGCAATATGAAGAATAATCTTGCAATATTATAAAGAAAAATTATGATACAAGGTAAAATTACTATAAAAAAAAGTTGACTAATTGATAAAATAAAATAATTTAATAATAATAAAGGGTGAGATTGAGAGAAAAAGACAAGGTAACGACGCGATCACACTAAATTAGTCGTTACATAAAGTGACATATTTTATCGTATGTAACGACGAATTTAACGATACGATATAATAAAATCTAAGTAACAATCAAAACAAACATTATATTTAAAGTAACAATTCGAAACGACAAAATGGGTAACTACCATCCAAACTAGGGGTACATGGAAATTTTAATTTTCTATTGATATAAATTTATAGACTCACCAACAGATATGATTGAATGGTAGAAAATTTCTCCACCCTTAATTGGAGACTTCGGATTTGATCTTTAGAATGGACAAAAAATAATTAGTTGGTAAGTTTTTCATTTTTAATGAGTTTTATACGGCATGAATAGGGATCAATCGAGCAACTGAGGCGTGGATTACCTAGGTTAACTAAAAAATAAACAAAATCAAAATTTAGATTATGAAGTAAATGAATGCATAAAATTGAATTACAAGGTAGTACTAACTTTCTAGCACCTTTTAACTTGCACATCAAAATTATTTTTTTTAAGTGTATTGATATTGGCATATTGTATGTAACAAAATTTCTGTCCCACCCCTTTCCTACACTAATTAAGCCTAATTCCTAAAGAAGAAAGGGAGTTTTCAAGGGTTTTGCATCTCCCTTGTATCTGTTAGAAGAGATAGACTACGGCAGCTATGAATCACGGCAAGAGAATCCTGACTTCGATTCGACTGAGGAATTCGCTGTTTCTTACTCAGCTTTCTCGAGCTCCCTCGACCAACGCTCAGGTTACTCGCTACCTTTACGTTTCTCCTTCTCTTCCCACACAAATTTACGCTTCTACCACTGTACTCGGTGCCCTTCAAAATGTTTCTTTTTCATCAAAATCTGAATCTTTTGTAGACATTATACTATCCAACGAATGGTCCAAACACTTAGAAAAGGATTTAGGAAAACTTGATTTTCCGGTGACCCATGAAGCTGTTATGTATCTGTTGAAGAAACTTGATAAAGACCCGAAAAAGGCTGGAAATTTCTTGAAATGGGTAGTTAACCAAAAGGGGTTCGAACCTAGTTCTGCTATGTACAGTTTGATGCTTAGAATTTATGCCAATAAGGATTCTATGAAGGACTTTTGGATTACTATTAAGGAAATGAAAGAGAAGGGTTTTTATATTGATGAGGAAACTTATAAGTCAATTCATTCCATTTTTAGGAATTTGAAAATGGAAACTGATGCCACTGCTTTGAAGCATTTCTATGGTAGGATGATTAAAGAAAATGCTATGGGTGATTTGGCTAGCGATGTGTCCGAATTGATTAAGAAACAAGAATGGGGATTCGAGGTGGAGAGGCAATTACGGGAAATGAAACTCTCAGTGTCGGATAATTTTGTACTTAGGGTGTTGAAGGAACTTAGGGAAATAGGATATCCGCTTAAAGCTTTCAACTTTTTCAAATGGGTTGCTAGGAGTTTAGGTTTTCAGCACAACACCGTTACTTATAATGGGATTCTTAGGGTTCTTTGCCGAGAAGAGTCGATTGAAGAGTTTTGGAATGTGGTAGAAGAAATGAAGAGCATAGGTTTTGAAATAGATCTTGATACATATATAAAGATCTCAAGGCATTTTCAGAAGATTAGGATGTTGAGAGATGCAGTAGAACTATACGAGCTGATGATGGACGGTCAGTTTAAACCATCACTTGGTGAGTGTAATATTCTTTTAAGATCCATCGCACAGTCAAATCCCCCAGATCTTGATCTGCTATTTAGAGTTGTGGGAAAATTTGAGGCAGCAGGGCATTCACGCTCAAAGATTATTTATGATGTCATTCATAGGTGTTTGGCTAACTTGGGGCGATTTGAGGAAGCAGAGAAGATAACAGAAGCTATGAGAGATGCAGGATTCGAACCTGATAATATTACCTACAGCCAATTAATCTATGGACTTTGCAAAATGCGGAGGTTGGAGGAGGCCTTGAACGTGATTGATGCAATGGAAGAATGTGGATGCATTCCGGATATCAAGACTTGGACTGTTCTGATACAAGGGCATTGTTTAGCTGGTGAAGTTGATAAGGCGCTGTTTTGTTTTGCTAAGATGATGGAGAAAAATGTTGATACAGATGCTGATCTGTTGGATGTACTGCTTAATGGTTTCCTAAGTCAGAGAAGAGTTTTTGGTGCATATCAGTTGTTGATCGAGATGGTGAATAGGTTTCAAATGCGCCCGTGGCAAGCAACTTACAAACTTATCATTCAAAAGCTCTTAGGAGAAAGGAAATTCGAAGAAGCACTAGATCTCCTCTGTCGGATGAAGAAACACAATTATCCACCTTTTCCTGAACCCTTTCATCAATATATTTCAAAGTCAGGAACAGTGGAGGATGCGGTGGAGTTTTTGAAGGCGTTGAGTGTCAAGGACTATCCATCTGTTTCAGCCTACCAACATGTTTTTCAGACCTTCTTTGCTGAAGGTAGACATTCCGAGGCTAAAGATCTGCTTTACAAGTGCCCACATCATATACGCCAACACCCAGCAATTTGTGGCCTCTTTGGTTCTCCAAATTCCAACAGTGGAAAAGTGAAAAGGTTCACCTGGAAAGGTGCAGTCAGTTCTTGAAGAGTGAAAAGAGCTCGCAAGATCGTTCATCTGCATTGCAATGTGTCTTAGAATTGTGGAGTCATACAGAAAGGTAAGAGTATAATTGAAGCAAAGGACTGTCTTATCTATACTTGTACAGCTCTGATCAGCATTTACGATTTTAATCACAGGACTCGGGAGATGTGAAAGAACTGAATCCTGGTCCGGCTGGGTTGTGACTGTCATGCTTGTTCCTGTAATCATACTTGAAAGATGTTCTCGCTGACTGTTATAGGTAGGAAGCATGTTTTACTAAGCTGAGATAACGAATGACTAAGTGGATTTGACTGTTTGGTTATCTATTTCTGGCCAAATAGTAGGATCTTGGTCTCAAACTCTGATGTGGAGTTGATTCTTTGTAGGATCTGGTGATAATGAACAATGTCATAGCATGTATTTTGTGTTACTATAACTTTTGGTGTTTACTGTTTTAAGTGGTGTAAGTCAAGCTGTTGACTGAGCTTTTTCCCTATGGCCCCCATCATCTGCAGCTTTGCAATCCTTTTGTGTTGAAACAAACAAGTACAACTCCCGTTGCCACGAATGATAGAGCAATATTTCTTCAATATTGGTTTGATGACTCGTTAAGTCCGACAATTTTTCCCCTTTGCCTTGCTGCATCACTTGTGTGTCGCCCATGAGTTATGCCATTTTTCAAGCACATAATTATGCTTGTAGTCTAATTGAATGTAAATCGGGTCTCTAATGCCAAAATAACTATTATTGCGGAGGTGCAATCAATATATTAATTTTTTGGCCTTCGCAAGGTTATGCTGAACTATGATATAGAGGAATAATCTGTAACGCCTTTGTCTTTGTGCGTAAAATGTTAGAAATAACATGCTTGGGTAAGTTTCAAGTATCTGCACTTTGCTTATCATCTTTCCTTTGCTTACTTAGAAGGATGTTCAGTTTAACTTTATACTTTATAGAGACAAATACTTTATTCTTTGGTTATGATCTTTCATTTGCCATCTATGTGCCACTTATCTTGATTCTTTTCAATGTTGGGAACATTGGTTTGTGAAAGAGCTAGTTAATTTGGGATGCCTGTGATTTTGGCAGGTGATGCTGAAACATCCAAGTTTCGGAAAAGATTTAAGATAATGAGAATAGAGTTCCCCATAGCTATTGCAGAGGACAATTGATATTGCTATGGACCATCCTTGTTGAGTGTTTGGTGCTTGTCACTTTACTTTCCATTGAGGTATCCATTCCATGATGATTGGTGTTGTTACCTATTGGGCTAAATACAACCTTCCCGTTAATGTTTTATTTCACTACTGCCCTATAGTTAACAGCCCATATCGGATTAAAAATTAATTTTATTTTTTAATGACATGGCATTATTCTATTGGTTGCATTATTCTATTGGTTGATTTAAAACCCACCCCAAATATGTCTAACCCATCCATTCTACCCGACCCATCAGACCATTACCCATTAAACTCTCTAACCCATTGTTAAGATTTCTATTTTCTTGATGATCAGATAACCATTCCTCCAATAGTTAAGATTTCTCCGCTATGTATAAGATTTCTATGAATCAGTTTTCTTGTTTTCAGTTTTTGTTAAGCACGTAACAGAAGATTTCACCAAATTAGATCTTCCATTGTGCTTCTTTGGTTCATTAAATTAACGTCAGTTTCCAGTGTGCTTCTATGGTTTTTAAAGTTGTAAAGAAAGAATGTTGGGATACAAATTCCAGTTTTTCTAGTGTGATTCTTTGGTTTGAAGTTTTTCCTTTTAAACTGAGTATACAAAATTCTGCAAGCATGATTATTTCTTTAACCATTCCTTTATAGTTTTTCCTATAAAGTTTTTCCTTTAGGTGGGTTTTTCCTTTGACCAAGCATGGTTATTAGTTATTATAATGAACCTACAACAAAATTCAGCAGATTTTTTCCATTTGACAATCAAAACAACAAATCTAAACAACTAAAATCTGCAAATTTCCTTCATTAACCAACCAAAATAACTAATCTAAACAACTAAAATTTACAGATTTCTTTCATTTAACAACCAAATCAACCAATTTAATTTCTTCAATTTCTGCAGGTCTTTTCCATCGCTTCAATTTCTGCTCTGATTTTAGAAGCTGAAGAATTTTAAAGCTAGAAATAGAAAATTCAGACCATATCGCAAGTCTTTGCAAGATGGAGACCATATTGCAAGTCTTTAGCAAGATGGATTTAGACCATATCGCAAGTCTTTATAAGATGGAGACTATATCAAAAGTCTTTAAAGACCATACAAAAATAGAATATTCGGACATTTTAAAGCTAAAACAAGACGGAGAATATCTACGAACTCTAATTTTCAGAATAAAAAGAACCCTAATTTACATAGAAAAAGGGAATATCAGTCATATTTTATGAGGAGGGGAGTCTAGGAGAGGATTTATTAGAAATTTTAACCAGGGGTTTAGAGCGTATTTGACTAACTTTATAAGTTAGTAAACTGGCTTATAAATATTTTTTGGTTTATCTATGTATTTGACAAAATTAAAAGTGCTTATAAGTCAAAATAAATCAAA
>JASVEL010013797.1:0-51600 GCA_032618575.1 Nicotiana noctiflora | reverse complement strand
CATTAGTAATTTATCGTATCAGGTTCATAAGCTATAAAAATTTTATGGTCCACAATAATGTCTCCTTGAGACTTATCCTGTAATATCTCAAAACAATAATGTGCACACCATTATGAGAAACAGGAAATCACTAATGTATATCAGAAACATATAAATGAGCTCAGAGTGTCAAAACATCATAAATACATTAGTCATAAATACAGCCAAGACCCATTCTATGTACATGTTCTCTAAATATCTTTGGCTGTAAACCTTTCGTTAACGGATCTGCAATCATGAGATCTGTTCTAATATGCTCAAGTGACACTCTTTGTTTCTGAACTTCCTCCTTGACGGTAAAGTACTTTAATTCCATATGCTTGGCACCTTTGGAGTACTTATCGTTCTTGGAGAAGAATATTGCTGCAGAATTATCACAGTAAATTTTCAATGGCTTATTGTTCTTGGCTTAAAAGTTAAGAATGTACAGCCATAATGCATGAATTGTGGCCTCAAAACATGCCACAAATTCTGCTTCCATCGTGGATGTAGCAATGGCAGACTGTTTGGCACTCTTCCACGATATTGCTCCTTCGGCTAATTGGAACAAATAACCAAACGTGGATTTTCTTGTGTTAATACATCCAGCGAAATCTGAATCTGAGTATCCAACAACTTCCAAATGCTTGGACCTCCTATATATGAGCACGTAATCCTTCGTTCTTTTAAGGTACCTCAAAACTTTCTTTGTAGATTTCTAGTGATCAATTCCTGGGTTACTCTGATATCTTCCTAACATTCCGACCGCAAAGCTAATATCCGGTCTTGTGCAAGTCTGAGCATACATCAGACTGCCAACAATAAAAGAGTAAGGAATTGATTCCATTTCTTTTCGCTCTACATCATTCTTAGGACATTGCATGAGACTAAATTTGTCCCTTTTTGAATTGGAACAATTCCTGCTGAACAATTGTTCATGTTAAATCTCTCGAGAATTCTTTCGATATAGCCTTTCTGAGACAATCCTAATAATCCTTGTGATCTATCACGGAATATTTCTATTCCTATCACATAGGATGCCTCGCCCATATCTTTCATTTCAAAAATCTTAGAGAGAAAATCTTTAGTCTCACGTAATATACCTAAGTCATTAGCAGCAAGTAGAATATCATCAACATATAGGACTAAAAATATAAACTTGCTCCCACTGATCTTTTGGTATATACACCGATCAACGGTATTTTCCACAAATCCAAAAGATGTTATGGTATCGTTGAACTTTATATACCATTGTCGTGAGGCTTGTTTAAGTCCATATATTGACTTTTTCAGTTTACACACCATTTGACCTTTCCCTTTAGTTTTGAAACCCTCTGGGTGGTCCATATACACTTCCTCCTCGAGATCTCCATTAAGAAAGGCAGTTTTCACATCCATTTGGTGTAACTCAAAATCATAATGAGCCACCAAAGCCATAATAATTCTTAACAAGTCTTTCTTTGAGACCGGTGAAAAGGTCTCTTTATAATCAATGCCTCCTTTCTGAGTATAACCCTTGGCAACAAGTCTGGCTTTATATCTCTCAATATTGCCATTTGAATCGCGTTTGGTCTTAAAGACCCATTTACACCCGATTCTTTTAGAACTTTCAGGCAATTCAACGAGATCCCAGACTTTATTGTCTTCCATGGATTTTAACTCTTCCTTCATGGCATCAATCCATTTGTCGGACTCATTACTTTCTATGGCTTGTGAAAATGAAACCGGATCCTTATTAAGACCAATATCAAAATCTGACTCTTGCAAATAAACCACGTAATCATCCAAAATAGCCGATTTTCTAACTCTTTGAGATTTTCTTAATGGCATTTCTTGTGGTTCATTTGTGTCAGATATTTGTGAGTTAGTTTCTTCATGAAGTGTTTCACCCAAATGTTGCTCGGCGTTGTCAAAGTGTTCTTCAATAACTGGAACAATATTTGGTATTTGTGTGGAAGTAGGCATATTTCTGGGTAATAGAATATTGACCCTTACCTCTTTAATTTCCACACTTTGCTTTTCAACACTCCCACTAACTTCACCATTCTCAAATGAATCTTGCATTACCGGTTTCAACAATTCTTGAACTATGGTTTGGACAGTAAAATACATACCCTTTAGATTTCTCTGGATAACCAATAAAGTAACCACTTTCTGTTCGAGAATCTAATTTCTTTTCTTGTGGATTATAAACTCTAGCTTCCGCCGGGCAACCCCAAACATGCAGGTGCCTTAAACTAGGTTTCCTTCCTGTCCACAGTTCAAAAGGGGTCTTTGGAACTGCCTTACTAGGAACCCTATTTAATAAATATACAGCGGTTTTAAGAGCATACATCCATAATGATTTGGGTAATGAGGAATTACTTATCATGCTCCTAACCATGTCCATAAGTGTTCGATTACGCCTTTCTGCAACACCATTTTGTTGAGGTGTTCCTGGCATAGTATACTGTGCACATATGCCACGTTCCTCGAGGAACTTTGCAAATGGACCTGGACATTGTCCCGACTCATTATATTTTCCATAATATTCACCACCTCTATCTGACCTAATAATTTTCACCTTTTTATCTAATTGCCTTTCAACCTCATTAACAAATACCTTGAGAGCATCTACTGCTTGAGATTTTTCTTTCAGCAAATAGATGTATCCATAACGTGAAAAATCATCGATAAAAGTGATAAAATATTTTTATCCACCAAAAGATGGAACATCAAAGGGTCCGCAAATATCGGTGTGTATAATTTCAAGAAGTTGGGTGCTTCTTGTGGCACATGTCTTACTATGCTTGGTTTGCTTTCCCTTAATGCAATCCAAACATATAGTAAGATCAGTAAAATTTAGATTCGGAAGAATCTCATTCTTTACTAATCTCTCTAACCTTTCTTTGGATATATGACCCAAACGTATGTGCCACAAGTAAGCAGAACTTTCATCTAGTGAACTACGTTTAATTCCAACATTATGTTGAACATTAAGAAGGGATTCAGAAAAACCAATATCGAGTTTCAATTTATATAAACCATCACTAAGAAAACCAGAACCATAAAAAATAGCATTTTTATATAAATTGAAACATCCATTTCCAAACTTTAAATCAAATCCAGAAACATCAAGTCTTGAAAGAGAAATCAAATTTCTAGAAACTGAAGGAACATAAAGAGTCTGTAATAGATCAAGGTGACGTCCAGTCTCCATGATCAAACGATAAGTCCCTATGCCTTCAATTGGAGCCTTCATACGATTTCCTATGAACAAGAAATCCTTATTTGGATTTGTAGTTTGGATCGTAAAGAATCCCTGCAACGTAGTAGATACATGAGTAGTTGCACGAGAATCAAGCCACCAAGTATTATTAGGAACTTCTACTAAATATGATTCGAAACATACAAAAGCACTAATTGTACCTTTCTTTTCGAACCAAGCTTTACGTTTCGGGCAATCTTTCTGATAGTGTCCTTCCTTGTGACAGAAACGACACGTATCTGCCTTACGTTCCTTGTTAGCATCCTGTTGAGCTTTAGCATGTGCTTTCTTCTTCTTGAACTTGTTGGCCTTTGCTTTAAGTCCTTTACCAGCTCCTTGACCCATGAGGTTAATTGAATGACTCCCTTGTTTCTTAAGTCTTGACTCCTCCTGAGTAAGCATATTGGACAATTCACTAACATTCCACTTATCCTTAATAGTGTTATAGTTAATTTGAAAAGGTCCATACTCAGGAGGTAAATGAGTTCAGAATAAACTGAACCAAGAAGGAGTCATCCACTTTCATCCCCAAGGTCTGAAGTCTTGCTGCAATGTTAGTCATCTCGATGATATGATTTTGCATACTACGCGACCCATCAAACTTCATGGTCGTGAGTTCAGCCATTAGTGTACCAGCGAGAGACTTATCTGCAGAACGAAAACGTTCTTCCACAAACTTCAGGTATTCCCTGACACTTTCTGTTTGTGGAATAGTACTCTTAATATTTTTGACAATATTCATTCGCATAAACATAAGGCTTAGCCTGTTAGAGCGTTCCCATGCTTTATGGAATGACTTCTCATCCACACTGCTCGAATCAGTAATGGCAGCAGGCTTATCATTCGGCAGAGCCAAGTCAAGATCCATCACAACTAAGTGGAACTGAACTTGCTCACCACCATTCAGAGAAGTTCAATCCATTGAACATAGTAACAGACGAAGCAAGCGAATGAAAAGGAATAGCTGCAAAATAGATAATACATGCTCACAAATCAATATGGATTCAATAAAACAATTAAAGCATATCGCAGTTCACCTTTGGGTAAATACTACGATACACTATCATAATTTAAATTCCACTTAGTCTTTAATAGGTATTTAAATATTTTTAACCAAATATATATGTCATCTTTGGACAAACAATATATATTTGACTAAGAATATTAATTTTACCTCATCATATTCACTATTTATAGAATAATTGATTCACCTTTGGGTAAATCCTTAAGTTCTAGCAATAGTAAAAATTAATTTATCCACTAATTTTAAATTATAGGCATTTCATTAATTTAATGGATAAACTATAATTTTATGTATGCATATTTTCATAAAACTAACTAGTTTGGCCATTTTGGTGACTAACAAACTATATAACATAAGTGCACACACAAAATAGAGATCATAATATTTTACGCATGTGAGTACTTTAAACAATCTAGTTTGATCACTTTGGTGACTAACAAACTATATAACATTAATCACATACATAAAATAAACAATGGCCCCAATAACATTATTGAACTGATAAGTATAGAAAAAGTTACTAGCAACCGAAGCTGGAATCATCAACAACATCTTCCAGTTCGTAAACAGTTTGAGTATTTGCAGCAATTCAACAAACACACTGGAGTACTTTATATTAGTACACTTCGAACCATCGTTCCTAATAACCTTACTAGGATGCAAAATTGCTAAAGAAAGAAAGGTTCCAATTGCCATGAAAATCATGAATCCAATATATGTACCATCATTAACAGAGGCCGCGGTAGTTCTATTATAATTCGATACAAAAGGAATAAGTCCGCCAATAACACCACCCATGTTAAAAATACTCCAAAACATAGAGATATATGTACTTTTCCTATCATGTGGCGGAATTGAATGTAAGCATAAACATAATATAATCTTTCTTTTACGAAGATTATCAGTTTAAATAACCATGCTCATGATACCACATGTAAGCATAAACTTTAATTCTATCAGGATCTTGAACATGATAATCTTACATATAATCGTAATTGAAAAAAACATACCTGAATCGTGAGCCATCATCTTTAAGCGGAAGCGTTAATCGGCAATTGGTTTCTCGCCCCTTGCCCTAACTTTCGTTACCGCCGTCTTTAGGGATGGAAGAGAGGAAAAGCAGTAACCCTAATGGGTGGGGAGAGGACCAATTTATAGAGATTTTCATTTAATCCGGTACGTCCATCAAGTAACCAATCGGACGGATGAGATTTATTCATTAATTAAATATTAATTATGGGCCTTAACTTATTGAAGTAGCCATTTTCAATTCCTGAAGTAGCCATTTTCAATTCATACTCTTTCATCCTATATTTGTTTAATGCGTGACAAATTTAGAAACTAGTCTTATAATCAAGTCACGCCCATGTTTGGTTGACTAGATGGAAACGCCCTATTGTTCCTGAAAAATTAAAGGGGTGATGGCCTGTTGTTCCTGAAAAAACAAGGTGGAAACATATTGTTTAGGAAGAAGATGACAGAAGGAAGCAGAGAAGTGGTGGGGAACGTTTGTTTTAGGGCTGGGGCGATAGGGATTAAGTTTGGGTCTTTTACAATTAGGGGTGGGTCGGGTCGGATCGGTGAAATTATATCAGGTTTGGTATTAGATAATAAAAAAAAAAATATTGGTTCCGCCTAATAAGGGCATGGATACATAATTATTGGACGGTTTGAATATAATTGGGCCAAACTAATAATGACGGGTATATTTATCCTATTTCATATAGTTCACGGACATATTTGGATATCTTCCGTAAAATCTAATAGGGAAGAATTTTATAAAGTAAAATGTTGATGAATAGCCCTAATTATTAGGACTTCATATATGATTCAAATAAGAAAAGACTTAATTAGCAAAACTTTAATTAATTTTAAAATTTCGAAATATTAGGAAAATAAAACAACTATTTGTAAAATTAATATTTAAAGATTAAAAAATATGAACGACATTCTGTTAAGGGGTTATATTAATGTGTTTTTACTCACCAACGTCAATAAAACAAAGTTCACCCGTAAGCGAATTTAATTATAAAAGTTATTTAGTCCCATGCTAAACAAAAAAGATGAAGAAAGACTTAAAGTAAATAGTTATGTAGCTTTTTTGTATCTGAATCTCATGTGCTGTGAAAGTTCATGGATATTTCAGATAATAATAAATAAAATAAAATAAAAGTGATCAAACACATGGAGTCACATGGTATTTTGTAGCTTTCACATGACCTACATTTTCACACCGTCAATTAAAATGGCTTCTAAATTCTATCCACTTTACCTTTCACTTTCCAAAATCTTCATCTAAAGACTTAAAAAAAAAAAAACCATTTCACATCACAATCATTGGTGGATAAAAATTCACCTATGTATATTAGTGGTATTTAAATTCGATTAATTTGGGTGCATCTTGACTATTCACAAAATATTATACTTTGTTAACACAACAAACATCAGTCACCAACTTAATCATGTCTACAAAAGTTAGAGTAAACCAAGTATTGCTATAGCAATTTAATTAATTTAACGAGTATAATAGTGTTTTGTCTAGTAGCTAGCGATTTATATTTTATATCACACCTTTGCATAATATTTTGTGTTACTTTTTTTCATTTATTTGTTGTCTTTCAGTTGTTGATTATTTTTTGGGTTTTATTGTTACAAATCTATTGTATCGGAGTTGAGGGTCTCCGGGAAATAACATTTCTATTCTCTTTAGGGTAGGGATAAAGTTTGCGTATACTCTACCCTTCCAAGACTCTACTGATGAAATTTTATTGAATTGTTGTTATTGTTGATCCCATGAAAAGAAATACCTATATACAAGTTAAGTATTAGTTCTTAATTATTATAAAAACATTAAATTTTGAATACGCTCTTAAATAATTTTAGTGAAATTTCTAAATTCGCGACTTTATCAAATATTTTGGATGCACAATATATGAACCAAGTCAAGCACTCATGTTACTGTCCGTGCAGTTTCCACCGACTTGAAAAGTCCACTTATATTTAATTTTTGTATGAAATATTGGCAGCTGACCTGAGTTTTCTTAAATTATTATTTTCCATTTTTTATTTGTTTGTGTTCTTTTTTAATTTTCAATAAGAAAATGATGTAGTCTTTTCACCAAAAAATGTGGATGAGATCTCGAATCCTAGTTTAGTCAGGTCACATGGTGTGGGGGCTAATTTCCTAAACCTTTTTATTTTATTTAAATGTCTTGTATGTAGTAATATAATATCATAATCATTGCTCCTTTTTCTTTTTATTTCCTTATTTGTTTATTATCTCTTCAATTTTCAGTCATTTCAAAACCTTATCTTTTGTTCAGAAGAACAAATGTTCTCCTAGAGTGGACAGTAGGTCAATACAAATTCTGAAGGTTAGAGTTCCAATGCAGAGAATTTAATAGATGATTATGATATGCCTTTTTCATGGTATGTTGGTCCGTTTAACAGCAAAACAACATTTGGTAATTAATATAGCCAATTCAAGGGTTTATTTTATTACTATAACTCAGGGAGATTCAATTCTTGAAAATAGTTAACCCCTTACCCATTATAATTTTATTTGAATTATTTTACATATTTAATGAGGAACAAGTGTAATATTTTCAATAGTGAGAAATTTATTTTTTTATAATGCTTCTGCAATTAACTACTAATAGACGAAAACCTTTGTATTCCCTAAAATTTTTAACTTACAACAACAATAAAAGACCTGGCATAAATGTATGATCGAGGGGTGCATCCAATATTTAAATATGGCACATGAGTGAATTACTCAAATAATACCCCATCAGACTTTTAATCTTAAGGGTTCCAAGCAATATATATGCGCCTATATATTTAGATAATTGCTGATGTTAACGGGGTCCAATTACCTTTCTTTCCATAGGTTCACCTATGTTGTGATTCTACAAATGAAGTATGGAAAAGGTACAAATGTACATAGATTTTATCTTTGCCTTGTGTGAGATAGAGATGTTATTTCCAACCTAAGACGACAAAAAGTTTTGCAAAAAAAAAAATAGAAGAAAAAACAGAAATCAGACCAAAACTATATCTTTTATGTTTATTCAAAAAAGAATATTACATTATTATTCTCAATTTTTTTAAAAAATTAGGAGACAACTATGCCAACTATACCACTAGTTATGTCCCTCATGGTTTCATTTGTTATGCATAAAACGAAGAAGCCGTTAATATTGACCCCTTTTGTTTCCTATCCATTTTTCAGCTTTTTTATTTTATTTTGGTATATAATCATTTTTCAGATTTCTAGCTCAAGGACAACAAACAAACGGAGAGATATCTAGCTTAAGGACTCAATTATCAATTCAAAAATCCAAATTCAGCGCCACAATTAGTGCTTTTGGACCACAACCAAGTGGACTAACTAGACCTTGTAATTTGAGCTTTAATGCATGATAATTCAGATTTTAACAACATCGCGATTAGAATATTTATTGACGAACCAAAAAAAAAAAAAAAGCTAACCGATGATGAGGGCATAGTAATTTATCTGAAGTCATGTTCGTGTTCTTTTGTTTTTGGCTTTTAGTTTAACGTAATTTGTATTTGGTAAATGCGATTATATATGCGATTTATAAGACATTTTCCATACGCAATTTAACAGTCGCATTTTCCATGGGCAATTTAGAAGTCGTATTTGTGAATGTAGTTTATAAGTCACATTTGGAATATGCAATTATAAGACGATGCAGTTTATAAGTCGCATTTGGAATACGCAATTATAAGACTGAATTTCATGAAACTAATTTATATGTAGTATTTGAACAAAAACGGTTTATAAGTCACGTTTGCTTCACATTTAAGGTTTAGGATTTAGGGTTTACGGTTAAGATGGATGTGCGGCTATATTAGATTAGATGAAATTAGGAATGAAGATATTCGGCTAAGGTGGGGGCGGTGCCTATGAATGACAAAATGCAGGAAGTGAACCTTAGATGGTTTGGGCACGTGCCGAGGAGAAGCCTTGACGCCTCAGTTAGGAGGTGGGGGTGGTTGGCCTTGTCAGGTATGAGAAGAGGTAGAGGAAGGCCTAAGAAATATTGGGGAGAGGTGATCAGGCAGGACATGGCGCCACTCCAACTCACCGAGGACATGATCTTCGATAGAAAAGTTTGAAGGGTGGGTATTAGGGTCGTAGGTTAGTAGGTGGTTGAACATTTTTCTTCCCCGTTGAGGGTGTTAGGCTATGTCTTGCTTTAGTTGTTAGTGGTACTTTGTTGTATTGATTATCGATGTTGCCTTTTTCATTTATTTTTCTGATTCTTAGGTTGTTGGCACAGTTTTCCTGATGTATGTTATTGTTAATGTTCCATTGCCTCCTTTTCATCTTCTTGTGTCGAGTGTTTTTTGGATACAATCTCTATATCCCTCAGAGTAGGGATAATGTCTACGTATACATTATCCTCCAGACCTCATGTGATAATACACTAGATTGTTATTGTCGTTTGCTTCGCATGATTTATTGGTCTTACATTTCTTGGGTACTATTCGTTGACTTCAAAGTACGTAACAATTGTCACAACAAAAATCTGAAAAATTCATGAAAGTGAACTTGAAAAAAAAAGTATTATATTAGGTGCCTCATTTCGACTAGAAGCGAACCTATGCGAGAGGTAAATGGGTCACCGTCACCCGTAAAGTTCGACAAAATTTCTATGTATATATATTAATAGTGGGTGCTGATACACAATTTTTTCTATGTATATTTTAATATGCAAATTACCTTTAAATAGCATATATAAGCATATCCAAATATCTTATTATTTTTTCTTATTTTTTAAAAAAATTGAACCAATTTATTTCCCTATTTTATTCATAAAAAAACAATAATAATTACCAAAATTATTGTTTTTGGCGATTCATTTATTGAATTCCCATATTTAAACTAAAATATAGCTGAGATAATTTTTGCATCTTTTTACAAATTCATTTGGTATTTTTTAAGCTAAATTGCATATAATTGCAATATTAGCCCCTTTTAAAATTTAATTGCATTTATATTCATAAAATTAAGTCCACTATTTTTAATTTGATTAATATATGTTATAAACCATTTTAGTACTCTTAATTTGTTTTCAAAATTCAATTCGGTATTTTTTTATAAAATAAATGGAGAAAATTGGCTATTTAAAACCTAGCCCAATTACCTTTCAATTATATCCCAATTTGAACCCCAATTGAATTCAATTGAAACCCGACCTAATTTCAATTCGAACTGACCCAAACCTTGTTCCATTAAACCTCCCCACTTATCCGTTTAATCCAGGCCGTTGATCATTCCGATCAATGGCCAATAATCACCATTTCCTAATTAAACTCAAAGACCCCCCCCTCCCCTTTCATTTTTCACAATACGCCTCCTATAAAATGCCTCATCTCCCAAATCCTCTCTACATAACCCTCAAACCCTAGCCGCTGCACCCCTAACTTGTGGCCTTCCAAGGTCACCGGAGACTTGTGCTAGCCTTTCATGGCTCCTTTGTGTTTGTCTTATGATTTCAAGGCCAGACTACGAAGAACTCTGGTCCAACCTTCGTTCGATTTTAGTTCATGGCCCTTCTCCGGTCATCTTTGGCTTTTATCCGACCAACTATGGCCATTCGAGTCACATCTTTAACTCTCCCGGTTAGATTGATAGTCTTCAAAGCCTTTCTCGTTGGTTTTGGGTTCTTCTGAAACCCTAATCTCTAAGGTTCTTTCGATTTCTTTCAGACCTATTTCAAACTTATGCTTTCTTTTGAACTTCTAATTATTTTCTCGAAGTTTCTTTAAAACTTTGCTTTCAAAACCCTGTTAAGTTATTTCAAATATTTTCTCTAATTTTTGACATTTTTTGCTATGTTTACTCGTATTGTTCTTCTATCTGAGTTTGCATGATAAAAGCCTTAATTTCTTTTGGTTGTTTGATTAGATGAATGCTTGAGTTGTTTGATTTGTTTGTTTATCCTCTTTTAAACACTGCTATTGTTGAAAAACCCTAGGTCATTGGGTCTAAAACTGTTTGTTTAAGTACTTGACTCGATTTGAAGTTCTTTGTTTTATAATTTTCTTTTCCTTTATGTGATTCCTCTTATTCTAGGTTTCTATCATCTTTAAAACTTGACTATGCTTGAAACCCTAATTTTTCAAAGGGGTTTCCTTGTTGTTGTGAGACCATCACATGCATTTGATATTCTATTCTTGCTTCACTATTGATTCAACGTGACTTGACCCATTTGGCTACTATGTCTCGAATGTTTGCTATCTACTGAATTTTGTGCTACTATTGCATGCTAGTCACTTTTGCCAATAGGTTCAGCCTCGTATGTCTAGTATTTGTGCATTCTATTTATATGTTGATGTTCTCTCTTTGATTGATCTTCAATCTTGTGACTAATTTCAAGCCCTTCTTTTGTGAAATTCTAATTTTCACTCGCCTGCTAAGGTTAGTTGATTCCTTTCCTTGTTTTGCCTCACTGAATCCTTTCCTAAAATAAATATATTCGTGTACTTAGACTTGATTACTTACTCAATTGTTTTACTGTTTATTTTATGGAAACTATCAGTTTGCTTACAAATCGATTTCTTTCCTTATTATGAACCTGTCATTACTCGTTAAGCAAGTGATCCCTTAAATAAAGGCAATCACTTTTATAATTGATTATGAATTGTGATTGTTTCCATCTTTGTAGCTTATTACTTCTCTTTTACTCGTTTCCAAAAATCATAAGTACCATGTACTTCTCCTCTTTTAAAGACATGAACAACTGAAGTTCAGAACACACACTTCACTCAAACTCTCTTTCTTTCTTGGCTTTGTTATTGCTTGTGTTGTTGCCTTACCTAGTCGGCTGAAAGCCAAGGCTAGACTGTGGGAAATTTGCTTACTTTCTTTCTGCATTTGCTTCTTTATTGGTATGTTCTAATTAATCTCCAGCATCAACAAAAACATGTTTATTTATTATTTCTGGCATTCTTTCCCATTCCCTATTTGTGTTTAATCGAGTTTCATTCCTAAGCATGTTATAATCTGCCCCCTTTTCTTCTTCTTTTTTCTAAATTTATGATTCCCTTATGTATGAATCCTATCAGTCACTTATGAACCCCAAACCCCACATCCCCTATGTGTTTGGTATCTTTGGTTGGTTTGGGGTGTGCATGACCCAAACGTGATTCCCTGAAATCATAAACTCTATATGTTGTGTGTTTTGGCTATTTTATGGGCATGCCAGCTTCACTTATTATTGTGCAGGTCCACACTTAATCCTTCTCAGATTCACATGCCATCTGCAATGTATTGCCACACCCCTGCCTCTTTGTCAACTTGTTGATACTGAATAATTTTAGCTACTATTTTTTTTCAAACCATCCTTATTCCCCCACTGCTCTTAATCTAGTTTTCAAACAACTTTCTGCTCCTACACTTCCACTCTAATCTTAGACTTAGGTTCTGCCCCTCTTGTAAGATCCCTACTTTGGGACACATGAGTTCCCTCTGAACTTGGACATATAAGAGTTGGCCTTTTTCACTGCACTCATCTATATCTGATTAATACAACTTGGGTGTGAGCACTATCTGGGGTCCTTTTGAGACCCTTAGGGAACTTTGACATAGTCAAGTCTGAGAAAGGCTTTGAAACATTGGTATCTTAAGGAAATTTATTCGATAGCTCATGGAAGAACCAAGAATCAAGCTTCCTCTGATTGTGTTTTTATGAATTTTCTGATGTAACTCAGTATTTCTTGTTTGTAATAATTTGTAATAAACAATAGGGATGGCTAGTGAAAAAAGGATGGGTAATTATGCATGTTCAAGGGTAGAAAACATGTCATAGGACTACTTTTAATTATGCATGTTCAAATTGCATTTAGAAACCATGTCTATAGGACTTGCTTTAAATCATGCATGTTCAACTTCACCACTAGATAACCTGCCTATAAGGATTATCTAAAATTCTCCATGTTGGTCATTCATTTAGATATCATGTATTTTAGGACCCAACTGGTTATAATCTGGCATCATATTTATAATGTTAAAATCAGTATGACGTAGAAATCATGGCTATAGGAATTCTCAAGTAAAAAACCCGCATGTTTCCATTGTCTACTAGACTATACCTATAAGGTTTAAAATCATTCATTTAGATATCATTCAGGGTCAAAATCATTCATTTAGACATCATGTGTATAATGGTTTAAAATAAGTATTTTTAGATATTATGTTCATAGGAATAAAATCAGCAATAACAAATACTCTCGTCTGTAAAATCTAAAACTAGTCTAATTTTAAATTCGTCTACTATGAACTAGTTGTTACGTAACTTAATCTCTTCTAGTTGACACGATTTAGCAAGCATGCCTATAGGATTTCAAACCATTCGTTTTAAGTTGTTACTACCTTTACACACTCAGAATCAATAATAGATGCCATGTTCCTAAGAGCTCCCCTAAACACTTAGGCAAACCTTAGGCAGTAATAATAATAAAAACTTAACTCGCCTCTGATAATTGTTAATTGCTGCAACCAGCAGACAGGCCTGATTCATGTTTCCTTACTGAGTCATTTAATAGACCAGGCCTATTGCAGCACAATAATCTCTTCTCCGTAAGTATTAGTTTAAAATCAGACCTTACTTGGTGTTTGAGTCATGCTATTTGATTGCCTTGTTTTAGGAGGTATATTTGAGCTTTCGGTGTTTACGTGCTTTTCCCTCTAACTTTCAGTTTTTTATATGTTTTGAATGTCGCCTTAGATTTTTTTCACCTTTGAAACTCCAAGTCAGCCAACATCCCTCCATTTAAGAATAGTAGTTTTAAGTGCCTCTAGGACTAATAGGAATGGGGTGGGTAATAGCATGCAATAGTGGTTGAGACCAATCCGCGCTTTAGTACCTTAAACAGGGTGGAAAAGGGTAGATATGGATATGATGAAGGGTGCGCTAATGCCACGTGTAACCCCTCTTTAGAGGAGTGATTAACGGGCATTGCATTATTGTAATCCATATTTTAAATAGAAGTAGGATCCCCTTCCTTTATTTTCCTTTTCTTTTAAAGTATTGTAATTCCTTTTCTAAAAATCAGCCTTTTATTTGCTCTTCAAAACTTTGTTTATTTCAAACCATTTTGTATTAAAATCCCCTCTTATGTCAGCCTTATCTGTTTGTATGAACCATACTCACAAAGAAATATCTAGTCGGGAACCATACTAGTGGATCTTGAGGAGTGCCTAACACATTTCTCTTAGAATAATGTCAAACACTTATCCTATCTCTGGTTATCAAGCGAACTTAGAAATAAACCTTGAAGGTGTCCTAATGCACTATAAATCATTAGGTGGCGACTCTTCAAAAAAGAAAATGCAAAAGCCAGTTCCCAGAAGGAATGAATTATCTTATACCAAATTTTCATTAACCCGATTCTCCGGACGCGAGGAGGAAAAAAGGGGGGGGGGCGACAGTGGGCGCCCTATATATAAAGAATATTTTGATTGAACAAAAAAGTGCATCCACGATCTTCAAATCTTGGGTTCGCCTCTGATTTGGACTACTCTTAATTCCATGCATGCGAGATAAGATTGACTATATAAAGTTTTTGAATTATGTTGTTTCATTTACGCGCGTGTAGTCAGTATAGGAAGATCCAAGATTTAAAATTGTATATTTCTACATGAGTTTGCAATCAAATACTTATAGATATTTAATAAAATTTTTAATAAATACCTATCGTACATAGACAAAAGTTATATAATTCAAGGGAACCCACAAATTATGAACTAGCTATCTAGATCCAGTCTACAATAGCAATAATAAATCTAATGTATCGCACAAATAGGGGGTTTGTGGAGGGTATTATGTACGCATTCTTACTCAGTGGTGAAACTGAGGATTTTTTCAAGGTGTCCAAGTTTAAAAGAAGTGAAAAAATTCCCAACAAAGTGTATTTAGTATGTGTTATATACCTCTAAAATATAATATTTTACCTAAATATATAGTATATGGTCAATTGACCACCCTTATGACTGTATGGGTTAAAATCTGCCCTAGAATACTTAAGATAAGATAGCACTAAGGAAAGAATTATTGACCCATCATTAGTCGAGGTGAACCAGGAAGCAACAAGACTCATAGTCGAAGAGTCGACAAGAGCCGTGGTCGAGATGCTAATAATGGTCGAGGTCGAGCATCGTTGATGACATTGTAACGCCTAGTTTTTGAAATAGGATATTAAAAAGAATATTCTAGTGGATATCTCTACACTTATACTATTAGAGTTTACTAGGAATATGTCTCATATAAATAGAAAAAGAGATAATGATATGAGGCATGTGATATTCATTTGTAAGAACACACTTAGACAAAAAACTCTCTCTTTGCTTAGTAAGATACAAACATCACCTTTTCACTAAGATTCTTGTCGATATTATTTCATACTTTTCTATCAGATCCGATAATAATTCGAATATTCAAGGATTTATTTGTCACTCATCATTGTGAGGAGGAACAATCATCTAGTTCATCCTTTATTGGATGAATCATTCCTCCTATTTGCGTAAGTATCATTTATTGTTATTCACTGATATTAAATGCTACATTTTTACTCTTGCTTTTTGGAATAGTTATTGCATACTGTTATCACTATTCGACTAGATCCATCTGACGTTTATCTCACTCTCGGAAGCTACATCGAGAAATATTAGTTTTAACTAAGTTTAACCCGTAATCACATAAATTTAATTATTTGAACCAGAAATCATATTTTGGTTCAAACAATGATCATGTGGCTTCTCTACTGGTCTTGCCCCTATTTTATATAGATAAAAAAGACTATTTTCGGAGAACCTCGGCTTCTAGCTAGATTCAGTCTCTGTCCATCAATATTCATAAATTTTTATGCATGTAGCTTGTGGAAATCAATGTACCTGGACCACAAGTTACGTAAAAAGATGATCGGTTGAGACCATCAATGAATAAAATTAAATGAAAAGTCCATTATTTTCTTCATTTGACAGTGGCGTGAGATGGAGAAGCAAGATCCGATCACGGCGGAGAACGGCCTGTACTTGGTTTGGTACAAAGTTTGGCCCATTAATTTCTCCACCATTAAACCCTATGATGAAATAGCTCCTGAAATTCAACATGTCGGTTTTATTGAGACAAGAACATACACTGCCTTCAACACAACTAGTACCAGTAGAATAATGTATACTCTAATTTGTTTGTCTTCTTTTTTTCTTGTTCTTTTTGTGATCAAAATATGATGTTTGGGCAAAAGACTAATGGGTAACCAACTGATGATGCTTAAATCAAGGAGTAAAATATAACGTTAACTTTTGCTTTAGATGGCAAAGATTGAGTCTACATAAATAATGATGCAGGCTCAGTTTGTTTTTTGAAAATGAGAATTTGCTTCAATTGTGGTTGTAGAAAGGTTGGTTTTTGAGTTTTGAATTTACGTTCGAAAATATAAATTAAAAAAGAAAAACTGACTTGAAAAGCGCCCAAGAATACTAAAGAGATAGCTTATCTCTCTCGCTCCCCATTCTCAGTGCGAGTCAAAGAATTTGTGCTTTAGTCGAAAGATGTTATAAATATATATTATAAATATATATTATATTACGAATGTTGATTTAGTATTCCATTATAAATAAGCTTTTCGAAGAAGATTATCTATATGGGATTCTCCCGTAAATACGTTTATCTATTTAGTATTCTATTGAAAATAAGCTTCCTGAAAAAGCTTATCATTTCGGTACTCTGTTGCGGATAAATATTACTGATGTTTAGCTTAAAGCATATATATTTCTATGTATATCGCCTCATATTTTACTTTTGTTTCATGAATTTAGGATGGTAATGTGATGATTTATATTAACTTGAAGTGTTTTTATGTGTAGGAATGATTCAGGAGCAATTGGGGACGAAACATGCTAAATTAGAGCCAAAACGAACAAAATCGGGAAGCTTGCGAATTTGCCCTACCTGTGGCGCCAAAAACAGTAGCTAAAATTTGGCGGCACCGTGGAGGGTGCCGGTGACGTGAATTTTCTCCAATTTCGCTCGGGACAAGGTTAGTTCAGTGCTAGACCTACCCAACACATATAAAATCATGACTAAACTTATTTGTGAGGGGGAGATGCCACTTTGGAGGAAAAATACATACGGGATCGTGAGGAAGCAGAGAATTCTTAGTTATCTTCATCTTTTTCTAGTATTTTCAATTGATTCAACAATTATGCAATTGTTTGATTACATCATGAGTGGCTAAACACACATTGTTCTAGGGTAGTGATTTAGCCATGAATATTGTTGTTTAACGCTGACTTAACCTCGATTGTCATTCACTAATATATGGTTGTTTCTTCAATTTCGTGATTAATTTCTTAATTGTCTGGCCATCAGTTAGGTTTTATTTATTATCTATGCTATGCTTGGGAAAGCCGTATTTAGATTAGATAAGAGTTGAAGAGAGCATAATCTTAACCCTTTTGGGGCGAATTTGTGGTTAGGATAAGAATATACCTAGCCACCGTGCTTAATTAAATATCGAAATCTTAATGCGTTATTAATAGATTGATTTCATAAGAATATAGGCGTTAATCTATTTTGAATAGGCGAGTCTTCGGGAGAAGGCTATGAGAGCAACTATCGATTAATTAGCAACCATGAGTGAATTGTATGATAGGAAGAGTTAACTATAACACAATAGGATTGGTGAATCGATCACAGCCCTGAATATTTGTCTTTATTGAATACATAACAAACATTTACTGCTTGATAATTTAACCATTACTTAGAATTGTAGTATAGTATAATTAAACTTTTGAACTCGAATTTAGCTTGACAGAATAACAACATTGGTGAGTTAGTGAGTAGTTAATATAAAGCTATGTGGGTTCGACATGAGACTTATCATTTTATTACTTGTACGACCATGTATACTTGTGTGTGCATTAGGGAGCAATAAGTTTTTGGCGCCTTTGCCGGGGACTTAAAAATTAGCTACTTTACTTACTTAAGCTTGCATTAGATATTTGAACAAGTTTTATTATTCAATCTACCTTGTTTGTGTTAACATAGGCTCTTCTATTGAATGCGAGGAGTAGAAACGCAAACAATATCCTTCATTTTGATACCGAAATTGAACGGACACTTCACAGAGTGATGAGGGAGATCGAAGCAAGAACTAGAGAAGAAAGAGAGTTGGACATCGTAGTTCAACCACAACCAATAGAGATGGCAGGTAATGCAGAGCGTGCAATGATAGAAGCTGCAAAGCCGAGTCTTGCAAATATGACTCAAACTATTGTGAAGCCTGAGATCACAGGGCATTTTGAACTCAAATAGTACATGGTATAGCTGATTCGGTCCACATGGCAGTATGTGGGTCTATCTCATGAAGATCCGCAGAGGCACATTCAGAATTTATTGGAAATTACGGATACCTACAATTATCCAAATGTTTCCAAGGACTATGTCAGGTTGACACTTTTTTCTCTTTCACTGTTGGGGAAAGCTAAGGAATGGTTGCAGAAAGAGCCTGCGAAATCAATCCACACTTGGGATGATCTAGCAAGGAAATTCTTAATCAATTTTTTTCCCACCAAGAAGACAAAGTCATTGAGGAGTTAGATTCTTGGGTTCGAACAACGGGATGGCGAGACACTTCGTCAAGCCTGGGAAAGATATACTCAGAGATTGTCGCACCATTGTCAGACTGATGAGGTATTGGGACACACTTTTGTTGACGGCCTAGATGAGGCCTCAAAGATGAATCTTGATTCATCTTGTGGGTGTAGTTGCATGGCGAAACCATATAGTGAAATCCAACTCTTGTTGAATAACTTCACTACTAATTATCATAACTGGCAAGGAGATGGGGATTCACGCAAGGAAAGTAAACAAAAGGCAGCTGGGTTGATTGAGCTTGATGACTTTTTGGCCATGAGAGTTGATATAGCAAAATTGGCAAACCATATGAATAGAATGACAATGCAACATGTACAACATATGTCTCTTGGCTGCGAACTATGTAGTGACAATCATATGAGTGACATGTGCCCCACAATTCTGAGTCTATATACTATGTGGGACAACAGAGCAGGGGTCCAATAAATCACAATGCACAATATGGAAACACTTATAACCCAAATTTGAAGAATCATGCCAACTTTTCATGGGGTGGAAATCAGTCGAATCAGAATCATTATAGACCCCAAGGAAATTTCAATCAACCTCAGAAGCCACCTCAACATGTAGAAGAGAATGGAAATGATTTGTTGAAGCAGTTGTTCCTTGACAATCAACATCTCATGACCGATTTCTGAAATTTGGAGTACCAAATGGGACATCTTGCTAGAGCCTAAGTACCAGACCAGCAGGGGCTCTCCATAGTGATACTGAGCCCAATCCTAAATCTCAAGTCAATACGGTTACCTTGATAAATGGAAGAGCATTTGAAGAAGTTCGAAAAAAATAATAATACAGCTCATCATGAAGGAGAATTAATTCCCAAGCCAGTTGAAAGGAATGAGAAAGATGATAAAGGACCTGAGCCAGTAATTGAGACTAGGCCACCACCTCCGTTTCCACAAAGATTGCAGAAGCAAAAAGATGATGCTAAAGCAAAAAGATGATGCTAAGTACAAAAAATTCCTAGATATTTTGAGCCAAGTGAGTGTAAATTTTTCTTTGGTGAAAATTTTGCAGTGCCTAAGTATGCAAGGTATCTCAGAGATACTGTGGCAAACAAGCAAAACATACAGAGTTTGAAATAGTTTCACTTACTAAAGAGTGCAGTGTCATAGTTCAGAGTAAACTTTCTCCTAAGTTGAAAGATCTTGGGAGTTTCACAATTCCTTTGTCTCTTGGAAAACAACAAGTTGGTAGAGCCTTGTGTGATTTAGAGGCTAGTATAAATTTCATGTCGTCCTCTTTGTTCAAAAAACTCAGATTGGGGGTGCTTAGAACTACTACAATAATTTTACAGTTAGCAGATAGGTCACTAGTCATGCCAGAAGGAATTATTGAGGATGTGTTAGTTCAAGTGGGCAAACTTATTCTTCCTACTGATTTTACTGTTCCTGATTACGAGGCAAATAAGGATGTTCCCATTATGTTGGCGCGACCATTCTTAGCTACTGGTGGAGAAATTGTTGATGTGTGCGCAGGGAAGTTAAAAATGAGAGCTGATGATGAGGAGGTCACTTTTAATGTGTACAAGGCACTTAAGATCCCTAAGCATTATGAGGACTTGTGCATGATTACTGTGGTAGAATTGAAGGGGATAGAGCAGAGTCCTTATGTGAATTGTAGTGATCCAGATGGGACAACTAAGTTAGAGGAGGTAGTGTTGCAAGTTGAGTGTGTAAGATGAGTGAAAAAAGAGCCAGAGATTAAAGAGGAGACCTTCTGAGAGTGTCCAAAAAGAATAGACTTCATGGGATAAAGAAGAAGAGAAATCGCCCAGCCTGAGCAGAGTAGTAGAGTCGTCCCACGACTATAAATAAGGCGCTTGTTGGGAGGCAACCCAATCTGTATTTTAATTTTAAGTTTTTATTTTTTATATAGTGTCAAGTTTTGTGTTGTTTTTATTGTGCAGAGTAGGGAAAGTGTGAGTACCCAAAATTGAAGCTGAGGAGCATGTTTGATCTTAAGTGTGGGATCGTCCCGACCCTTAATATTGAGGATCATGCTAGGACCGAGAGGGTCAAGGAGTACTTCTCACCCTTATTTTAATATCTTTCTCTGTGATCATGCATCGAGGAGGATGCATACAACTATGGGGTGGGAAAACTACTTTCTTAAGTGTAATTGTATAAAAATAATTTTTTAATTTAGTTTTTCTTTTAGAACTCGTAGTAGACATAGTCTAGGTTTAGAAAATTTAAAAACAAAATAATAAAATAATAAAAAATCGAAAATTAAAAAAAATTAGAAAAAGTTCATATGTTTTACGAGGATGTATCTTTTGGACAATTTTCTTAAGGGGTAAAGTCTGATTAAAAATAGCAAAAATATTATTTTTTTCTTAGGATAGTTAGGTAGTATCCCTTGGTTTTTCTTTGGGCGTCGGTTCTTTTCCAAGGGTATAGCTCGAACCGGGTACTTTATTTATTTGTTTTAGGAGTAGGTTAGGACGAAACTGAGTTGCTCTAAGATATTCATTGACATGGTTGATGTTGGCACATTAAGCTATGACATACATTTTGTTTTTCTGTGTATTTGGTTGAATTTTGAAGCCTATGTAAAGTGAATAGTCTATTTTGTGATGCTCTCTCTCAGTTGTTTGACTTGTATGCCACATAGTGGAATATTGTTTAAATTTCTCAATTATATGTGCTTGCTCGACTTGAGAGTACAGAACCGTCTTGATTAAGTCATGTGCAACGTGTGTGTGAGAATTTGTGATTTTCTATGCTATCCTGTGTAGTTCAGAGCTTGCCCCGTGTGTTAATTGAAGCGAAATTGTAAGTTGTGCTAATATAGGAGATGACGTAGGCATTTTCTTGCTTGATCATAGATGTGTTTGTCACATAAGAATATAAAATTTTTCATAGATAGCCCCTTTGATCCTATAGACTTTTTCTTTGGCAACCACATTACAAGCCATACTCCTATTTTATTCTTAATTAGATATTGATTAAACTTTTACGTCCTAAGGCACTTAGTCGCTTAAAGAAGTAAGGTTAGAGATTGAGGAGTAGCTTTTGAGTGAAATCATAAAAGGGCTCGTTGGTGCATTAATGTTGAAAATCAAAGGTCACTGGCCGATGAACTTTAATGTATGGAGTGTGTAAAGAAAAGAAAAAAAAACGAGAAAGAGAAAGGAAAATTGAAAGAAAAGAAAAAAAAATGACAGTGAAAGTATGTAGAAAAATACACACATCTAATTCTTAATGATTTGTGCTAGTGGAATTATAGAAGTGCTTAATTGAAAAGGGGGCTATGTTGTATATGACAAGTGAATGGTTGAGAAGAATATGTGCTTGAATTGTAAATGTAGTGTATTAAAGTGCTTAGGAGGGTTAGCCACTATTTCTAAATTTATCATACTCGTCCCTTAGCCTACATTACAACCTTAAAGTCCTAATTGATCCTAGATTTGGCTAGCTTAAATTAGTGGAGATATACACTACGGGCAAACTTATGGTACGACCGTGGGATGCTTATGAATTCTTTGTAAGAGTGGGCGAATTTTGTTCAATTGTGTGATGTCCTTAATTTATATTCAAAACCACATTTGAATATGTGGACTAGTATATTTTCACTCTTTCATTTGTTGGAAAGGGTACATGATCTCATGAATGATTTGTGATGTTATAAACTTTCTTATTGGGTAAGTGCATGAGTTGAGGGTGCTTAGTGGTTGCAAGTCGGATCTTGAGGTTGGGTGGTGACAAATAGGTTATTGGAATTAATTGAATTGAAATATTATGCTTGGGCATGCTTAAACAGGAAGAATGTGAAATTTTGTGTGTTCATGCTTGTGTGCTGGTATTGATCATAGTCAAGGGTATAATGTGTGGTTAAAAGTTAAGGTGCTCCTCTATAATTGAGACTTGTACATAGTTGGGGGTTTATTAGATAGTTCCATTGCTCGAGGACGAGCAAGATTCTAAGTGTGGGGTGTTGATGTTTAGCTTAAAGCATATATATTTCTATGTATATCGCCTCATTTTTTTCATTTTTTTCGTGAATTTGGGATGGTAATGTGAATATTTATATTAATTTGAACTCTTTTTATGTGTAGGAATGATTCTGGAGCAATTAGGAGGGCGAAACGTGCAAAATTAGAGCCAAAACGAACACAATCGGGAAACTTGCGAATTTGGGCGCCATCAGTCCTACATGTGGCACCAATAATAGTAGTTATATTTGACAGCGCCGTGGAGGGTGCCTGGCGCTAGCTAGGGTGCCAGTAATGTGAATTTTCTCCAATTTCGCTCGGGACAAGGTTATTTCGGCCGTAAACCTACCCAACACGTATAAAAGCAAGACTAAACTTATCTGTGAGGGGGGAAATGCCACTTTGGAGGAAAAACACACATGGTATCGTGACGAAGCAGAGAATTCTTAGTTTTCTTCATCTTTTTCTAGTAGTTTCAATTGATTCAACAACTATGCAATTGTTTGATTCCAGCATGAGTGGCTAAACACCCATTGTTCTGGGGTTGTGATTTAGTCATAAATATTATTGTTTAACGTTGACTTAACCTCGATTATAATTCACTAATATATGGTCGTTTCTTCAATTCTGTGATTAATTGCTTAATAGTTTGGCCAACAGTTAAGTTCTATTTACTATTTATGTTATGCTTGGGAAAACCGTGTTTAGATTAGAGAAGAGTTGAAGAGAGCATGATCTTAACCTTTGGGGGGAAGATTTGTGGTTATGATAGGAATATACCTAGTCACCATGCTTAATTAAATATCATAATCTTAATGCATTCTTAATAGATTGATTTCATAGGAATATAGGCGTTAATCTATTTTGAATAGGCGAGTAGTACTTTGGGAGAAGTATATGAGAGCAACTATCGATTAATCACCAACCATGAATGAATTGTATGAGAGGAAATGTTAACTAGAACACAATAGGATTCGTGAATCGATCGCAACCCTGGAATACTTGTCTCTATTGAATACACAACAAACATTCTACTGCTTGATAATTTAGCCATTACTTAGAACTATAGTATAGTATAATTAAAATTTTAAACTCGAATTTAGCTTGATAAAATAACAATATTGGTGAGTTAGTGAGTAGTTAATATAAGTCTATATGGGTTTGCCACTCAACATATCATTTTATTACTTGTACGACAACGAATATATGCGTGTGCGTTTGGGAGCAACAATTATCCCCGGTAGAATATTATCTATATCTGGTACAGTAGCAGCTTATAAAAAACTTACAAGCAGCTTACATAGCAACTTGCAGCTTCTATCTCAAGTGAATAATGAAGCTTTAGAGTTAAGTAAGTTCTAACCAACTGAGGTGTTGAGATGCTGGTAGTAATGTCCCTCCCCGTATGAGATATGTGTTCCAACTAAAGTCACGCTCGTTGTTAAAATGATTTCACGAGCATCATCAGTACGCCTCTTTTCAACAAATAATTTGTTTTTCTGTAAAGACTAAATTTTAATTTTACAAGAGTCCTTATAATGACCAGTTTGACCACAGTGAGTGCACAACTTATTATCAGCCATAGTTACATACTTCCTATGGGGATTATAAGAGGTTTTAGCCTTTTGGAACCTGATGCCTTGCCTGTTTCCATCAGTACTCTTGTACATATATGTTATTACATAAGAGGACATGATCAATTTAAGTGACTTATCAAGATCATTTTAACCCTTTTTAAACCCTCCTGAAGTTGTCTATTCTTTTCAAGCTCAGCAACAAGACTTGTTTTTATTTTCTTAATCTCACTCTCAAACTCAAGTTAAGCCTTTCTAGCCACTTCCTCTCCCTCAGTGTTGTCCATCCATTTTTTTGTTTGTTTTTTAACAAGTTGTGTTCTCTAGTTACTTCTTCCACTTGTTACCTTAAATCTACAATGGAAACTACCATATCATCCTTTTCTTGCTCAGTAGCTGCAATTTTCTCTACTAGAGTATTCTTTTCTTTGCTAAGGTTCTCTATGGTTTCCTTCAAGTCATCAACCACTACCATCAAATCATCTCTAGATCGTTCAACATCTCCTAGATCTATGATTAGGGCATCTTTATCATTAACAAAACTATAATATGTATCAATTAGAACGTTTGCTAATGATATCAATATTTTTGAAGAGTATGATTTCAGATTTCTCTGAACATCCCTGAAAGCTACCTGATCATTGTCATCCTCTTCATCCTCATTAGACTAAGCCATCAATGCAAATAGTGAATCATATTCCTTAGCTTTATTTTCCACTACCATCATGGAGTTGCTTCTTGCATGTGGTTCCTCTTCTGATTCACTAGAGGAGTCTCCTCATGCAGTAAGAGCTTGTTTCACAACATTGTCACCTGCACTTATTCGACTAAATTGTTTGTTAGGATATGGGTTCCTTTTTGCTACTTTATCAGAGTTGTGTTTGTGATGCTCTTGTTTCATAAATGGACAGTCTTTGATGAAGTGTCTAGGCTTTTCACACTTATGACATCAATCATTTCCTTTGAAATTCCTGCTGGAACTTCCTTTCTTTGGGATCCCACCATTTTTACAAACCATCTTCTGAAATCTTTATGGTCTATTGGTTGATTGACTTTACTGGAGTAGCCATGTAGATCTTTTCTAGGGTGTTAACTTTTTAAAAAGAACCCGCTCTGAAGCACCCACTAGACCGTATAGAGAACTAGGTTCTCTACGAGTTTCCACTGAAGATACTAATAAACCAAATTGTATAGCGATCTGGTCCTATATTAGTTCCCACATTGCTAACTACTGAACCAATATGTAAATGAGACATAGGATAAGTTCCTACTGTATAGAGAACCAGATTCTTTACAAGCTCCCACTATAAGTAATAGATTGTAAAGCCAGCCAGTATAGGGAATCAGGTTCTTTAATTGTTCCACTGTTGCTAGGCAGTAAGTAAAGAAAACAAAGGATTTTTTTGTGGAAAAATCCCAACTCAAGGGGATGAAAACCACGACCTACACATGTAGGCTTTCAACTTCAATAACTTGTAAACACCTACTACAAGTCACTTGGTAATGACTCTGTTATAAAGAATTTTAACTAACTTGTGGTACTCTTACCACAAGCCACTTTGTGACTTCCTAGTTTCAAAGACTTTAACTAACTTGTGATGCTCTCACCACAATCCACTTTGTTACTCTATAGTTACAAAGGCTTTTAGTCACTCTAACTTGTAATAACACTTATTACAAGCCACTTTGTAACTCTCTAGTTACAAAGACTTTAACTTATAACTATACTTAGTCACAACATAAACTGAGGAGTTTAAGGATTTTGGTTTCCTAAAAACAACTTCTAAGAAAGCAAGATAGAAGTTACAATGAAGAACAATTAACAAAGACTCAAAAAATATAAGGACTTAATATATCTTCGATCTTGGATCGGATCCTTGAGGTTGCAGCATCTTGGTTCTTGAGAGAGGTTGTGGCAAGCACTTGAGGGAGTATTTTTGTTTCTGATTTTGCAAGTCTTGAAGAGGAATGTCTTGTGCCTTGCACCAGGTTTATAGTACAAAAGACATCGCCTTAATGATGTCAAATCTTAGTTAGTACATGCCTCTTCTCAATGGGAAGTGATTGCTACACTTTATACTGAATTGTTGCGTGTACAGTTGCAGGCAGTCACTTTCTGCAGTTGCTTTCCAGCTGTACAGTTGACTTATACTTCTGTTGGGGGAAAACCAAGTTATCAGGTCCCTAATCTGGTTTCTGTGAATCTAATGGCAAATTGCCCAGATTATCTTGAGTCGATTAACTTGAATGATTGTACCAGGCACGTTGCAGGTCCTTTATATGGTTCTCTCATTAAGTAATTTGTTTTACCTTTCTTAATTGTATTTATATGTGTGTGACATCACTTACAATGATGTAAGCAAGTTAGGTAAAAATACTTCCATAGAAAGTTGACTATTGCATTGTTCCTGTGCAGTAACGTGTGCAAACAGCAACTTTCGTGCTGGAGAGTTGACTTCATACAATATCCTCAGGAACTGGTAGGAACCTTTTTCCTCAGATGTACCTTCCACTCTGAAGAGTTGAGTTATATCTCACGCTGGATGCCAACCTAGAATTTTGTGATCTCGAGGTCTTGTAAATGTATAATATGTTCCTTATCTAGTTCTGGATAGTAAATTTATTAGATCATCAAAACATAAAGTAAAGTACATATACCCAAGTTAATTGTAACCTATCAATATAGTAGTTCAAGAGTTGAGCAAATAAAGTAAAAGAAACAACTTCAGTTAATTAAGGGAAGATCACATAATCAACTACTCAAAAAATCAGCATAGTCTTCCCTTAATTAAGGGTAATTAACCAACGGTATGGGGAAAGAAATATTTAAGGAAATAAATTCAAATACGACTTAAGCAAAGATTGAACAACTAGGAATCTAATTAAGGAAATAATCGTGCAAGGAATCAGTAGATACTGCAGGCAATTTAAATAAGGCAACAAAGACTAATTAAAGTTATAAACAAATCAAGAATCACGCACATGAAATTTTTCTCAGAGAAAATCACTCAGTTATTCTGGAAAGAATATATCGATTTCCATAAACAAAATAGGCTCATTAGAACTTTAGGTACACGGAGAAACTAGGCGGAAACAATTCAAAAATCCTAATAGAGATTAATTAGGATAAAAATCATAAAACAAGGAATTTGAATAAGGGAAACCGTGTAAATCAAAATACAGAATGAACCAATATGACTAGTAACTTTGAAAAGCTCAGAATCGGAGCAAAATACCAAACAGTGTAAGTGTTAACAAGAATCAACTAGGGCTTATGCAACTTTAGCATAAATCAGCCAAGAACACTTAAGAACAAATGATTAAGCATTCGAAAATCAGAAAATCATTTGAGAAGATGACTTAGGGTGAACCCTAGTTTAGAAAAAATGGGAAATCAGTCGAAAAACAAAAAAAATTCAAGGAAAACATGTGAGATACGTCCGATTCATCTCAAATCTATAAAGATCTGAGAAGATCGGAGATAAAAAATTAGGGTTCTTTAGAAAGCGTGATAGAGAAAAAAATATAGGCCTATAAAATCATGGATCCATAGCAAAATAAGAGAGGTTTTTTACTTATGGTCGAGCAAACGATCTAAAGCAGGAAAAGAAAATGAAGGTGCAAACCAAACCGCCTAGGTCCCTTGAGATCTTCTCAAGGATCTAAGAAACTGATAAACCATAGCAAGTAGGGGCCAGTATAGGCCTGAGATGACAAAAGAAATATCATAGAATGGAGGGCTAAGCCGGTGACGGCGCCTGGATTAGGGTTCAGATAGAGAACATCTAAGAGAGAGGGGAAAAGGTGACTGCAGGGTATAGTAGAAATAAATTATGTTAGGAGGGGGGTCATTAGGTTAATTATGGTAAGAACAAATACGGGTTGTTGATCTCAGAGATCAACGGCCAGGATTTGAGGAGGCCTGGGTAAGGTTTTAGATTAATTTGGGTTGAGTTTGGCCAATTTGAGCTTGGTCTTAGTGGGTTAGGGGTTGAAATTAGGCTGTTCAATGAGGCTAAATCTGAAATAAGGGCCTAATTGTTAAATACCCACGTATTTGAACAACAAATTATTTTATAAAATATAAAATAATTAACAATGAGAAAAAAATATTATTTTCATGCACGGGGATGCTTTAAAATAGTTATTCAATATTTTAAAAATATAATGGGCTAATTTTTAGTAAAATAATGCAGTAATATATGTATGGGCTATAATTACAAAATTATTGCAATTATAAGCAAAAGATGTAAATCTGGCCATTTATGAGATAATTGAAACTTAATAGGACCACAGATGGTAATATTAAATCAAGAGAGGTTTTAAAATCATCTATAATACAATTTTGTATTTATTTATATGAATAAAATATTGAGATACATTAATTTAAAAAATGTAAAAATTATGGAAAAATACCAACCGATGCTAATGCATAGTTTTAAAGGTATATATGCATTTCAAAAATATTATAGAAAATATTTGGGTATCAACATTGACTACTTTCATTCATTGTTCCCTACACAAGAAAATCAAGAGTTAATTTTAGGAATCTAAGCAAGTTTGGGTCCCTTGTAGTAGGAAAGAGGATGAATAAAAGCTCTTTTAGTCCATCCAAGTAACTTGCGTGTTTATGAGTGGCACCTAGTCCCCTTTCAGTAGTTACTTTTTCAGAAAACACTTTATTTTTCTGAAGACACTGAACCCTGACTTGGCAATTTTTTTTGAAATGCCCAATGTTCCCACAGTGGGTACATAGCCAATTATTCAGTACAATAACATACTTGCTACGTGGGTTGTAAGGAATTCTCTCCCTTTGAAACCCAATTCCCTGCCTATTACCACTATTATTAACGTACATGGTAGTAATAGCCTTTGAGGACCAGGTACACTTATGGGACTTCTCAAGATCATTTTTCACTCTTTCCAATTTTGCTTGGAGCTGCTTATTTTTCTCAAGTTCAGCACACAAACTAGTTCTCACAATATTTAATTTGTTTTCAAGCTTAAAATGTGCCTCACTAGCTACTTCTTTCCCTTTATAAGAATTTCCAGGCCTACACAAGGCTCCAAGTTCCTATATAGTTTCCCTCAAGTCTACAATCACTATTAGGAGGTCATCTCTCTCCTTCTCAACAACAGTCCCTCTCTCCACTAGGGAATATTTTTCTTTACTTAGGTTCTCAATTGTTTATTTTAAGTCAACTACTACTACTACCAGATCATCTCTTTTGTGTTCTTCACTAGTGATTTTCTTAGTTAGAACTTTCTTCTCATTTTCCAGATGATCTATAGTTTCTTTCAAATCAACCACAAACTACCAAATCATCTCTAGTTTATTCAGTTTCTCCTAGTTCTAAGGTCAAGGCATCTTTATCCTCTACAAGACTATGATAGGCATCAATTAATATGTTGGCTAATGACATGAGTTTCTTAGGAGAGTAAAATTTCAGATTTCTCTATACATCCCTGAAGTTTACCACATTATTTTCATCATCTTCATCTTCGTCTGATTGAGCCATTAAAGCAAATATTGAATCATATTCATTTCCTTTACTTTCAACTGCCATCGTGGAACTATCACCTGCATCAGTTTCTCCTTCAGACTCATTTGAGGAATCTCCCCATGCTGCAAGAGCTTGCTTCACAACGTTGTCAGCGACATTCTTCTTTTTGAAGCGTTTGTCAGGAACCGGGTTCCTTTGGCTACTTTATCAGGGTTGACTTGAAGTGTTCTTGCTTCAGGAGAGGATAATCTTTGATGAAATGCCCTGGCTTTCCACACTTAAGACATAGGTCATAATTCTTTGGATTGCTAGCGGTGCCCCTTTTTGGTATTCCTCCATTTCTTCTTACCATCTTTTGAAACCTTTTGGTTAAGTAAGCCATGTCACTGTCCTCCTCACTTGAGTTATTGCCTTCAGCTTTGAGTACCAGGTTCTTTTCCTTATTTGGTTCACTTCTTTCACTGTCATTCTTTTTCATTTCGTAAGTTTTAAGATTTCCAACTAGCTCATCTATAGTTAGAGCCTTCAGATCCTTTGCCTCATTAATGGCATTCACTTTACTCTCCAACGAACTAGGCAGAACACTGAGAATTTTTCTCACAAGCTTGTTCCTAGGAATGATTTCACCGAGCGAGTGTAGCTCATTTATAATGGAGGTGAATCTTGTGTGCATTTCTTGAATAGATTCACCGTCTTTCATCTTGAAGAGCTCATACTTAGTGGTGAACATATCAATCTTAAATTACTTTACTTGAGTGGTTCCCCCATGTGTTGTTTGCAAAGTTTTCCATATTTCCTTGGTGGATTGACAAGCTGACATCTTGTTATATTCATCAGCTCCTATATTACATACCAAAATTTTCTTGGCATGAAATTTTTTTTCCATAGCGTTCCTGTCTACAGCGTTGTATTCCTTTTTAATCTTTGTCATCATCCCTGGAGGACCTCCGACCTTCTTTGTTGGGACATAAGGACCATCACATATATCATCCCATAACTCAGAATCTTCTGCCATGATAAAGTCATGCATTCTCGTCTTCCACCATCCATAGTATTGCCCATTAAACTTAGGTGGTCTATACGTAGACTAACCTTCTTCAAAATTTGGTGGAGAAGTTATAAGGATCCTTCCTAAGTATTAGCCTAATAGAAAGAACTCGCTTTGATATCAATTGATAGTGTATATGGACTCACTAAACTATAGAGAGACCAAGTCCTCTATGAGTTTCCAGTGAGAACGCTAATGAAACAGTAAGTAAGTAAGACAAGGAGTTTTACGTAAAAAAATCCCTGCTCAAGGGGATAAAAAATCACGATCTACATCGGTAGGATTTCAATTTCACTGTGAGCAACTTTAGATTACAACCTATGCAATCTAGGAATTAAACACTTAATCTCTCACTAACTTGTAATACACCTATTATAAGCCAATTTGCAATATACCTATTACAAAGACTTTATCTCATGACTAACTCTAGTCACGACATAAAAAATAAGGGTTTATAGTTTTACAAGGGGTTCCTAAGCAACGCCTCTAGATAAGAAAAATAGAAATTACAATGAAGAACAATTATAAAGTTGCAACTCAATTAAGGACAACAAGATACTAGATTTAGGAAGTGGTTCGTAGTAGTGTTAAACTTTGTTCCTGATGCACTTGAGAATTGAATGCTCGAATATCACATAGCCTCAATGCTTAGAATGAATTCTCAAGTATTGAAATGATGTTTTGTTGTAATACACTCGTTAATACAACTTAGATGATATCACTTAAATGATGTAATCACTTGGTTGGTCAAAGGATAAGTGGTAGAAGAACTGTGTTGTACTGTTTCTGTGTACAGTTGAGCCAGTCGATTTTCAGTTGTACACAGTTGACTTCGTACTGCTGTCAGGGAAACACAAGAGTATCAAATCCCTGTGTTGATTCTCTATCTTTTGAAGTTGTAGCAGTTCACATTAGATGGAGTCCGTTGATTTGCGAAGTGTACCAAGTGTGTCAGGTTTCTTATCTTGTTCTTTGACAATAAGTTTATTAGATCATAAAAACATAAAGCTAAGAATTGAAAACCCATCAATCTTTGAATTTTAGTTTAATCGATTGAGTAACCTACTACTAAAGGTTAATTCGTCAACAATTTTTTTTACCATTTTTAAATTAACTAATTGGGTGAACGTCTATTTAAGGTTAATTTTTCAACCAAAAGCAGCGTCTTAAAACTAAAAAATAAAACTTGAAAATACACTGGCCCACACCTTTTTCGCGTAAAATAAACTTGAAAATGCATTGCTAAAAATGACATTCGACCTCTATGTCTCAAAGATATCCTAAGGTCTTTCAATAATCCAAATCAACATCTATCCTGTCCCAAGATCATAATATAATCCCACTTTATATTTCCTTTTAGCATTTAATTATGTAAAATAATAAGCTAACAAATCGTTCACCAAAGTCTTTGAAAAGGCAGATCCATATTATCCACATAATGGCTCCACCATATAAAGAGCTACTAATCACACGATTCATCATTACTTGTCACATATCTAAAAATCTAATTAGTCGATTATAATTTATAATCCTCCTTTTTTGTAGCTAAAACATCTTTTACATTTTTTTGTTGTTGCCGTCTTTAACTTTTTGATCCGATCATAAAAAGTTATAACGTCTTTATAGATATTCTTTTATTATTAATTAGATATTTCAAATTTAAATTTTGTATATAAACATAAAAAATAATTTCATACATAAAATATTTTGTATTTACATAAAGTCTGTGAAGGTTGCACTTCAAAAAGTGAAAAGTAAACTATATGAAATCATATTTGATAAATAATAGGTAGCGGTTTACTAAAAAGTTTTGACGCGAATATAAATTAATCGAACAAAAAATGAGTGAAAAACTCAAAGAAACTTTTGGATACTTACAAACGTGAAGGATTAAAGGACACGTGGACGAGTCAGAACGAAATTCCTGACCGTTCGATTGTGAACATCAAAAGGCCAGCATAACGATTAGGTGGGGAAGGTTTAAAGTGGGACCCAGTTTATGTGGGCCAGTCATCAGAAGTAGACAAAAAGGGGAACACAAGCACATGATTACTGATGCACCCCACAAGCATTGGATCATAAATGTTCGAGAAATTGCAGCTGTCTTCCTTCTAATTTTGTAATATTGCACCTTCTTTTGCTTTAATAAATTATATACACGTTGCTCCTTCTATTTACATTTATGTGCCATTATTTTCGTATCTATCAATTCAAAACAAAAGCTTTTTATATGTGAAAATAATTTTAATTTTAAATTTATTATGTCATTCAATAACATATGTTCCAAAGATATAAAAATCTCATATGATATTTAATAACATAAATATAAAAAATATTCTTAAACTATATCTTAAGATAGACTTTATCACGTAAATTAAAATGAATAGAGTACTTTATTACGTAATTTCTATTGCATTATTGACACCTCCCTTCACCATCTTTGAGCAAAGAATTTTGTTAAAAGAGACCTTGCATAATAATCAATGTAGTTTTCTTTGTTCCTTTCTTTATATCATTTTAATTTTCCTCTAGTTCCTACTAATAATATATTCTTTTTTATTTTCATTTTTCATAATTGAAAATATTTATTGTTCAATACTTTTTTAATATTTGTAGGACTATTTAACAACAACAAAAAAATTTAGTGTAATTTTATAAGTGGAATTTGGGACAAGTAATATGTACATAAATATATTAATTTCTGATAGATCATCGGCTCAAGAAAAACGAAAAGAAAATGACACTGAAATAGAAGGACAAGAAAAGTGAAGTATAATAAAGAGTAAATTTGCCTTCTTTGATCTAACCATTTTTTGTTTCATAGAAAAACTAGGGAGGTAGGCATGACTTACAAACTTGTTGGATTTGTTTTGTTTAATAATATAGCTAAACAAGAAGGACGTAACTGCAATTCAACCTTTTCTTTTCCTATTCCATGTTTTCGGTTCGGTTTAAGATCTACTAATTAGTTATTTAATCCAAAAATAGTTATATTAGAAAATTTTCAACATTTCATATTCACTCCATTTAACTACCGGTCCTTCTCAGTCTCTTAAATCTTTGTTAAAACTCCCTTCTTCAAAGCAAAGTAGTGATTCTTCTGTACTCTTAACACGTTTTCTTTCACATTATTTCTCACTTTTTACCAAAGAAATTGATCCAAATTTGCTTCTTCGACTACCCCTTTTCAAGATTCTGCCACTATTTCCTCAAAGCTTGTAACTTTCTTGCTCTTTCTATATGTAAACTTCATTTTGGTTCAATTTTATGATGTTTATGTATTAAATAGTGAAAAGGGTCTGTTTGTTTTTGAGTGATGTTGTGTTATATTTCAGAATTTAAATATTTTGTTGTTGAAAAATTGCAGATAATATTTATGGAGGTGCTTTAAAAGGACCAGTTTAGAAATGGCAGGTCATATTGAAGAACCCTATAGGCTTAGTTTTCAGGTAAAGTTGTGTTTTTATTCCATTTGGATCTTACAATTTGTTACTATCCTACATTCATTAGTTGAATATGATTAAATATGAGTTGAAGAAAAAAGTTGGGATCTTTATGCTTATTGGTAAATTGGTCTTTCAGTATCTGCCTATCTGTATTTGGAATTAAATATGATTAATTGTGATTAAGAAGATGCATATAATCACTTTTCATATGTTAGATTTGGACCTTTTTACTCAGGCGGTTTGAGGCGGTTACTGTATGTTTTTAGTAACTTCTTTGTGTTTTGTTGATGTGAAAAGTCTTGCTTATTACTTGTTAATATCTATAGATTTAGTAGCTATGGATCCTTATCAATTCCATGAAATGATATAAAAATTTCTAAGTTGCTTGCTTGTTCATAGATTGATGCTTTATGTAAAAAAAAATTTAGCGCAAAAGAATGTGAGTTCGAGTCCCCAAGAGCAAGGTGGGAAGTTCTTGGAGGGAAGGATGTCGGGTTTCTATTTGGAAACAGCCTCTCTACCCCAGGGTAGGGGTAAGGTCTGCGTACACACTACCCTCCCCAGACCCCACTAAGTGGGATTATACTGAAATGATATAAAAATTTCTAAGTTGCTTGCTTGTTCATAGATTGATGCTTTATGTAAAAAAAAATTTAGCGCAAAAGAATGAACTTTGTTCTGGAGTAGTTTGGAGTTTCGTAACCCCTTTTAACTTGAGAGTTTCATTATATCACAAAAATTAGCCATATAAGTATGTTAGTTGAGACCTGAGAGCTAAATCTATTAAGCTTCTATAAAATATATGATAAGTCGGGTTCTGCTTCCTGAAGCTTTGGAGAGGAGACAGTTTTTCTGTTGTAAGATTGTGGTCTTGATTTACATTACCAAAATTGACAGGCAGATTCGTGGCAATCGGGATCTATCTCATTCGGTAGATTTGAGAATGAAGCTTTATGTTGGGAGAGGAGGTCTTCTTTCACACATAACAGGTATCTTGAAGAGGTTGAGAAATACTCCAAGCCAGGTTCTGTAACTGAGAAGAAAGCATATTTTGAGGCGCGTTTTAGAAGGAGAGCTCTTCTGAGCCAGAGCTCTTCTGAGTGGCAGAATGGGACCGAGTCTCAAGCTAGTGAAAATGATGGCCCTGAGAATACAGGTTATGAGGGGGACTTTGAACATGTTAACGAGGTCGGTGGTTCTGTTCGCTTTGATGAAAATCATGATAGGTCCACCCATTTACTGAATAATGAAAAGTATCAAGCTAGTGAAAATGATCTCACGGAACATACAGGTTATGAGGGGGACTTTGATAGTGTTAGTGAAGCTGGCCATTCTGCACGTTTTGACGAAAATCATGATAGATCAGCCCATTTATCGACGAATGAGAAGTATCAAGCTAGTGAAAATGATGTCACTCTGAATACAGGTTATGATGGGGACTTTGAGAGAGTGAATGAGGTTGGTCATTCTGCACGCTTCGTGGAGAGTTTTGATGGATTAAACAGCGGACACATTGAAGTCACTGAATTTGACGGAGAAGATAATATAATTCTCCATTCCGGACCTCAGAATGAACATGCCACCAACAGTTCCCCTGTACTTCAAAGTGTTTCTGAGCATCTGGAAGCAGAAGCAAAATATCATCTTGATGCTGGAAATTCGGTTGTTGATGATCCTGTATCTGATATTGAAGTGAAACAGAAACCAGAAGACCAAGATAACAGTATGGAGTTTTCATCAAACTCTGTTGATCTGTCCTCTAATGCTCACACCACTGAGAAAGATGGTAGTGTTTGTTCAGAACCACAACGAAGTTCATCTTCGAAGGTACACCTCTTTTAGCATTTTTATTATTAATCTTCTGTTTTTACAGCAGTTGCCGATCCTGCTTGCTTGCTGTACTAAGCTATTTTAAATAATAGCATTCGTAGTCTTCTTCTAGAGCAGAAAATTATCTCCCCTTTATGTAGACTCCCCTGTGCCTAAATTGCAGGTGAGGACTACTTCTCGATCAAGAGATGCAAAATCCAGAACGTTGTCCCAAGTTAATGTTGCTAATGGCAAGGGGACTATCTCAAAACAAGCATATAAAAACATTCCAAGAAAACCAAATAGAAGGCATGGCGATGTTTCCTTGACACAAAAAGGAGAAAAGCCTGGATTGGAAGCTCTGAACGCTCTCCATTTGCGTACAACTGCCAGAACGCCAAAACCAGAGGTTGTTATCAGTTTTAGGCTTAGTGTTTTCTTCAGATTGAATATCTATATGGAGGAGGAAGCCCTGCTATGTCAATGCTTTGGAACTTATTGCTCCATTCCTAAACTTATTTTTTTTCAATTCTTCTTCTATTATTAAATTGATGGTAACATGTGGCTTGCTTTATATAGGTTTCTTCAGGTTCAAAAGCTAATGTACTTAATCAACAGAAAAGGTATGCTGCTAATTATGTCTTCCATATTGAAAATTTAGGATATTTTGGTCCCACTGATTCATCCTAATTTTCCCTATCTCGTTGTAATTGAATAATGTAGCAGTGAACAAGATCCGAGAGCAAAAAAGGTGGCCGCTTCTCTTGGTTTCTGTACAGAGAAAGTTGGCCAAAGAGTAAATCAAAGTGTAAACAGGTCTATATCGTGGTAAAATTGTGATCTTTAAGTACATATTGTGTTCATCAGCATTTATCTTATGCATATTGTTGTTGTTCAGGGATAAGCAGAGTGTGAATTCAAGTCAACCAGGCATGAAACAGAATGGATCTGGTTTCAGATTCAAGAGTGAAGAGCGGGCCAAGAAAAGGAAAGAGGCAAGGACCGGTTTCTTGTGTCAATTCGATAAAGTTTACAAGTCATATATAAACTTTAAAAAGTTTTTGATATTGATTTCAGTTCCTTGTGAAGCTAGAGGAGAAAATGCATGCGAAAGAGGCAGAAAAACATCAGCTCCAAGCAAGAACACAGGTAATAAAGTCAGGCAATGATTCTTGTGTGTGTTCTAAACAGGTGTAGATTAATATAGAGAATCATTAGGCTGCTTTCTGTCGAATGCTAGTTCTAAAAGATCATTGGTATATATTCTGTGAGGTTTTCTTTTTTTTTTTTCTTTTTTTTTCTGCTATCTGTTTAGACTTGTAAATTGTAACATATGTCAAATGTTGCTATTGGTCAGATGGCAATTTTTGTTGATTGGTAGCTATGATTAATGACAATTAGTTTGATTTTCTTTGTGATATCTTTAGGTAAAGAAAGAGGCAGAGCTCAAACAGCTAAGGAGAAGTCTCAATTTCAAAGCCACTCCAATGCCTGCCTTCTACCATGAACCTGGTCGTCGGCCAGAAAGAAACAAGGTATTAACGAATCACAAATAATGAGATTCAGAGACCCAAAAACTCACTTTCCACTGTTTTTATTCCTAATTATTCTGTTATTTTCTATTTTCCTGTGTTGAAACTAGGATGCATCAAAACCATGCACTTGGGCATACCATTCTCACATGGAAGTAAAACTTGAGAAAATATGTTTACAAGCCTGTTTTACTGGTTATAGTAGAAATCACTTTCCTATCATTTTTATATGACGCAAATCCCCTATCAGGAGACTTGGACGACCGACTTGACCTTTCTGAAAAAAATAAGAATTGGAAGTTCTATCTTGCTATCCTTGATTAAAGGTAACATAGACACTAAAATACGGAATAGAGCATCTTGTACCTTGGTCCTATTATGATATCCCATTTTAATGCTATTAGGTATGAGTGATAAGCAGTATACTTCCTTGGGGACTTTTTAGTTTCAATCTCGTCGAGTATGGGTGATAAAGGTGAATACTAGGAACAGGTTTGATTCAAATTAAACCTGCTTTACCCGAGGTGTCACATGTTAGTTTCTGGAATGGCATTGTTGAAAACTGTGATAACCGTTAACTTTGACTTTCTAACATCCTCTCAAGGCTAAAAGCTCAATGCATAGTGAAGATTACGCTGCACGCATAGTGAATATTACCCTTTCATGCAGATGTGATTACATGAGAGGCCAACCACTTGTATGCCAAACTTTTTTTTCATTGATGTGACGGCAGTTAGTATTGATAATCTTCCATCTCTAGCTATATGATCTGAAAGTAGACTCAAACTCTTTGATCTCTCTCCTTATTTACATAAAGGAAAAAAAGTCTTGCTAATAATCTGTCTGTCTATTTGCTCATGAGTTTGTCTGCACTTGTTAATCAGTTAATCGTCATCCTTATCCTTCCAATTAGTGAGTATTTTTTGCTCTCGCCTTTGGTGTCCCAATCATATAACTTGATCTTTTGATTGATTTTCCAGGAGTTAGCAAGTAAGACTAAATCAAGTAAATCACAGATCAGGCTTTCATCTCCAGGGACTAGAGCTACTAGTGCAACAGAGAACATTCTTCCTTGTTCAGCGGCAGAAATTGATTACAGTTGTCCCACTAATGAACATCTGAATGTGGCCGATTCACCAAAGGTCTCAGAAGTAACCAATCATCATTCAGCAGATATGTCGGACAGCAGTGTGCCATCTTCAGCTCCAACAAGCAAAACTTCTCGACAGACCAGATCGAATAGATCAGTAGCTCCAAAGAGGGAGCAAGAGAAAAAGCAGGTTGTGAATTCTCCAAGACCGAAAACACCAGATACGAATAGAGGGAACAAGGGCTTCAAAGCTGAGGAGAAAACAAAGACTGTTGCGCGAAGATTGGGAAATGTTGCAATGAGAAAGGATATTAAAAGTATGGATTTGAGCAGAAGTACAAGAATGGGCCATTTAGCTGTTGGCGTTGCTTCGTAGATGCATCAGCTTCTACGTCTTATAAAACCCGTCATGTCTGCAAGATGGATCGCATATGAAGAAAACACGCGAGCTTGCTCCTAAATCAGATTGTAATGTGTGAATTCTCTCATCTTTTCAACATAGCAAAGGTGATGGATCACATATCTTGAGACGTATACTTAGTGTAGGTTAGTATTTCTATTAGATAATCAGTCTGTAACTATGTGTAGTTTGGATAGAGAAATAATTATGGATCTCTTTAAGGCAAGTTCTTGAAATAACATGAATGCTGTACTACTAAATATTAACACACTGAATAAGATGTTAAATTAGTTCAGTTATTGGTCTTATTAGACTGTCTTTCCTACCTTAACCCCCTCCCTCCCCCCAACACCCCAAAAGAAAAACACCTTTAGAATAAAAAGGAAAGGCAAAGGGAAGCTTTGACAGTTGCAGGGAAGCTTTGACATGAAGCTTTGGCGTAACTGGTAAAGTTGATGTCACGGGATCAAAAGATTACGGGTTCGAGCTGGAGAAATAGTCTTTCTTAGAAATGCAGGTAAGGCTGTAACGTACGATAGAGCTTTGTGGTCCAGCCCTTCCCCGGAACTCGCGCATAGTGGGAGCTTAGAGCACCCTTGTGGTCCGGCCCTTTACCGGACTGATCTCGCGTCAAGGTTCGACCTTTCTCCGGACCTCGCGCATATTAGGAGCTTAGAGCACCCTTGTGGTCTGGCCCTTTACCGACTGACCGCGTGTCCAGGTCCGGCCCTTCCCGGACCTCACGCATAGTGGGAGCTTAGAGCCCTTGTGGTTCGGCCCTTTATCAGACTAACCCCGCGTCAAGGTATGGCCCTTTCCAGGACCTCGCGCATAGTGGAAGTTTAGAGCTGGTTCGACCCTTCTCCGAACGTACCCCGCATTATAGTGGGAGCTTAGTGCATTCTTGTAGTTCGACCCTTCCCAACTTCGTTCATAGTGCACCTAGCTTTTTTTTTTGGTTAATCATATAGTAATAGGACCACCATTGGTATCTCTCATGTACTAGTCACTAAAGCACAGCCGCTCATTTTACAATTAAATACTTATAAAGTCTCTTCATTAAATATTAACTTATTTTAGGGTCTAAAGACTGTACATCACATGCAGATCATCCAATCAAATCATGCCATAACACGAGATTAACATCTTGTATTTCTCTCAAGTCTTTAATGGCAAACCATAGTGGGAAAACAAATATTTTATGAGATAGTGACCTTCAAACACCTTAGGCTACTAGACGAAATATCACTCTCTTTGGACGGCCATATAAATCTCTCACAGCCTGTCTGTGTTCATTAATTTCTTCAATTATTAATTTTGCACCTTATTACACTTCATAAAGGGGAAAAAGGGAAAAATAAATGGAAAGAGAATAGATAAAAATTGATAAATAAAAGAAACAGATAGCTATTGTGGTGCTTTTTCTTTCCTTGGTTTTCTTGGCCATCAGTAGCCCCGATACCCATGTATATCAGTTAAACCTATTTTAAGAACGATTCAACTTATACTTATGCATGGTGTAAAAAGAAATAGTAATATATTTCTTGTCATTCGCTTTTACTTGTTTACCATATTAAAAATATATTTTTACTTTTATTTGTCTACCATACTAAATCAAGTGAAAAACAATCTTTTTTTTCTTGTTTCACTCTTGTCATTAATTACTCATTTTCCAAATCATTTCTTAAGTCTTTTTTAAATGCTATCATTATTATGATAAATTATAATAAGGGGGTGCAAAGTCAAAAGTAAACAATTAAAAGTGAATGGATGGAGTAATTTAATACATCACATAGGTCATTTGTCTTAGTTTCTAGTAATTAATTCCACCGATTATGAGTAGTCATATTTAGTTATCTTTTACTCCCTCCAATCCAAAGTAAGTAATTTTTTGGTTGTTCTCACACATATTAAAAATTTATCTTTTATCATTAATTAGCATGAAATTGACCATATTAACCTTTAATATCTCTTCACATAAATACTCCTAACACATACTCTAACATTAATTACTCCAAGAGCAATATTGGAAAAAAAATAATTAATTAATTCTTGAAATCTGAAAAAATTACTTATTTGAACAACAAGAAAAAAGCCAAAAATTCACTTATTTTAGACCGGAGAGAGTACTAGAGATTAATATATTCTCTATTCAAAGTTAGGTGGTGGTTATGATCTTGAACAAGCCTATATTATAAGCACCGGATATTTTTTTATTTTTTTTAAAGAAGCCAGTATTGACCTCATCACTAGAAGGGTCTAAATGGCCATTTCTATGTGTAAAAACTATTCATAATATTCTTTTTTTTTTTATACAAAATCATCATACGAAATTAAGTTATTAGGAAAATAGCTACAGATAAAGAATGATATAGAATAATCCAGTTTAGCAAACGTAAAAGCCAAGACTCTTGAAAAACACAATAATCCATCCATGCATCTCTGAAATCACCACTTTTTCATCACCAAATATATATTTCCACTTTTTTTCCATTAAAAATATATAATTTCCCCTTCTATTTTTTCCTGCAAAATCAAAAAACAGAGAGAAACTCTTTTCTCCAAACAAAATAAATACATATAGAAAAACGGACTGATATTGATCATTAGAACACAAAATCCTACAACAATTCCCATAACAATCTAACTAACATCTTCTCTACTAATTACCATCAAAATTCACTCCATATATATAGCTAACTTAATTAGTGAAAAAGCAAAGTCATGAAAATCAAAGGAAAAATAGTAGTAACCATCAACATATTCTTCCAGCTGGTTCTTGATTGTTGAATAGAGATTGAAGATGAAGATTGATCATTATCAGAATGAGGAGGTTTTCTATAATAAAATGGAAACCAAGGTACTATTGGTTCAGGTGGTGGTGGTACTTCACCATTTACAAAATCTGGTGGAGAGTTATCATAATCATTTGGTGGATTATTATTATAACCAGTTGGTGGTGGATTATAATTAGTTGATGGATTATTTGGAACATACCCTTGTGGAGATGGTGGAGTTGTAGTTGCCGGAGGAGGGTTGTTTCCGGCCGGACCGGTCGGCGGCGGATAACACGGGTAAGGGCATTCTTGGGCTGTGATTCTTGCCGGAAAGTTGAGTATTAACAGTGGAAAATATAGTACTAGTGTCGATATAAGTTTGTTGAATTTAGAAGCCATGTTTTGTGTTGTAGAAAGAAAGTGAAGGAAATGAAATATAGGAAAAAGGGTGTATGGTCCTAATAGAGAAGCATAGACTTTTTGAGGGGTTTACTTAAGATTAAGGAAAGAGGCAAAAGATGCAAAAAGTATAGAACAAAAGCAAGAGTAAGGCTTTAGGCCATTTTCTATTATGTCTTTGATAATTTTAGGTGGGAGAATATTGTCCACCATGCAAATATTTTTTTTAATCATTTTATTTAAAGTTAGGTGTCTCAATTGTAATTTTAAATAAGAATTTGTTAAGAGAGGATCTTTTGGTTGGGGGTGTGGTGGGAGTGGGGGTTAATAAAAGATAAAGTTTAATTATGAGATTAGGTGATGTCATTATTTGTAGTATACTTGTATTATTTGCATGCGTTGTCTTATTAAAGTGTTGTTGTTATTGTTTCTCTATTACTTATATTTTATGTTCTTGAGTTGAGAGTATTTTGGAAATAGTTTTTTTTACGTTCATAAGAGGAATAAGGTAGCTCTGCGTATATACTATTCTCTCCGAACCCCTCTCGTGGGATTCCACTTGTGATCGGTTATATAATGTTTTCGTCACTTTCTAGTAGTGAAACTTCAAAGCATGAGGGTTTTTTGGAGTTATCCTTTTTGTTTTCTCTCTTTTTCTTTCCATAAGTGTTTAGGAGATTTCCGCATCTGAAATGTAATTGGAAAAAATTCATATAATAGATCCTAATTTGCTCGAAATTGAGCCAGAATTATTGTTGTTGTGTTTAGTGATGGACATTGAAATCGAGAACTTGAAAAACTCGATCGAACAAGAAAAAGCACACATCAAAATTCGAATATAATCAAAATACTGAATAGCAAAGTATCGGACTGAAGTGCTGAGGAGTTTTCCGTAGTTCGCAATTTTTTATAAACTTTCTAGGAAAATTTTGTAAACAACAGTATACTTTTTTGGTATTTTTTGTCACGACCTATTTTCACAATAGGTCATGATGGCGCCTGTGACGATCCGGCTCGTCGTCACGCGAGTTACCGACCTATTTCCCTCATATTATGTTCCTCTACGATATAATATCAGTGTTTGAGTTGATCGGATAGAGTTTGATTGGTTTTAGTTGAAATGAGACACTTAGCCTCTCGGAAGGAAGCTTGTGTTGGAAAAGTCAACCGGAAGTTGACTATATAGTTAGAGGGCTCAGATATGAGTTTCGGTGGTTCGGTTAGCTTCGGAGGATGATTTGTGACTTAGGAGTGTGATTGGAATTGAATTTGGAGGTCTGGTGTAGAATTATGCTTGAATTGGTGAAGAAGTTTGAATTTTAGCGAATTCCGGAAGATAGGTGAGATTTTGATCCGAGGGCCGGAATGAAATTCCGAGAGTTGCAGTAGCTTCGTTAGGTGATTTTGGATATGTGTGAAAAATTCCAGGTCATTTGGACATCGTTTGGTCGGGTTTTGATCGAATGTGAGTTTCGAAAGTTTTAGTTTAACTTAGGTTTGAATCCATGGTAAATTGATGATTTTTGCGTTGTTTGACGTGTTTTGATAATTGGAATAAGTTCGTATGATGTTTTGGGGTATGTTGGTATTTTTGGTTGAGGTCCCGGGGGCCTCGGGGTGATTTCGTGTAATCAAACAGACTATTTTTGAATTTGAAATATAGCAGATTTTCAGCTGAGTGTTGCAGAAATTTTCTTCTATGCATTCCGGTGGGGTGTAACGCGAATGCGTAGAGTAAATTGGAAGGGCTTGGAAATTAGCTTTCACGTTCGCGCAGGTAAGGTCGCGTTCGCGTAGGCCTGTGAGATTGGCCATCGTGTTCGCGGGAGGAAGCCACGCGTTCGCGTAAGAGGGCCTGGGGCCCAGCTTGGTTAATGCATCGCGTTCGCGATAGTTGTGCCACGTTCGCGTGAGAGAATTTTAGAGTGCATCGCGTTCGCGTCTGAGGCTACGCGTTTGGGTAGGGTTAAAATGGTCAGTGGTATTTTTGTTCATCTCGAACGCGAGAGGACACTCGCGTTCGCGTAGAAGGAATAGCTGGGCGGCAGAAGGCTTTTTAATGAAATTTCATCCGCGACCTATTTCATCTTTTCTCAATTTTTGCATCACCTTGAGAGTTTTTTGGTAAATTTTGAAGGGGATTTCGATGGGAAGTGATTGGAGATAAGTCTCATGGCCTAGAAACACCATTTAATTGAAGATTCATCCTTTAATTCTTAGAAATATGAGTAAAAATTGAAGAAAAATAGGGTTTGTTTTCGGAATGTAATTTTGGAATTTGAAGGGGCATTTGAACTTCGATTTTGATGAATTTTATATGTATGGACTCGTGGCGAGACAAGGAATCCGATGATGTAAATTTCGTAATTTTTTGAAAAGCAGGCCCGGGGCTCGGGTTTTGCCAACTTCGTATTTTTGGGCGTTTTTCGAGTTCTTTCAATTGGGTTATATCCTATTAGCTTATTATAACTCATTCCTTATGGTTTTGGTCAGATTCTGTACTCGAGGAGGTTGCTTTGCGAGGAAAGCGCAAGGCGAGCTAGGATTTCGGCCGGCTTGAGGTGAGTAATGGTTATGAATGATGTAGTGAGGCTTTGAAACTCCGTAATTGCACCATGTGTTTCTATGTTGAGATGAGATACGCGATGTATGATAAGCTTGGTGATATTACTGCTAGGGATTTGGATTCGGTCCATCCCGATTGATGACTCTACTGTACTTTTTGACTGAGACTGAGCTTATATCCGTATATTTTGGGCTAGTTGCCATGTTTGGGGCCTTGTGCCGATCTGTAGAACCCTTAGGGAGAATGTTGAGCTAATTGACCTCACTTTACCCGTTGAACACATAGTCTCAGTCATGTTCTTAACTGCAAAACATAATATGAACCGGTCTTAGCAATTTGCACTCGAAATGAGAAATACCTAGATTTGAATACCCTGTCTTAATTAAGTGGGCCCGAGAGGCTAAGCCTATATTGACTGAGAGGGGCCAAGGACCCTATAGTAAGGGTATTTGATATATACCGGATCGGGCTGCACGCTGCAGCAATATGTACATATACATGTATGGATCGGACTGCACGCCACGGTAATATATTATATGGATTGGACTACATGCCACATTAATATATTATATGGATCGGGCTGCGTACCACAGTGATATATTATGTGGATCGGACGGCATGTCGCAGTATTATAGCGCTTGGGATGAAGGAGCCCCTCCGGAGTGTGCACACACCCCCAGTGAGCGTAGTCGACTATTATTATTGGATCAGGTTGTGCGTCACAGTATTATATACTATATTGGATTGGGCTGCATGCCGCAGCAATATTAGGTGTGGATATGGCTGCGCGCCGCAGCATTGTTGGTAAATTTATCGGACTGTAGGAGACTTTTACCAATTTTTCCCTAATTAGCGGATATTTTCTGCCTTTACTATTGGTTATAGAACTTTACTTTCAGTTGTTATTTATTGCTATTACTCACTCAGTTGGAGTACTTTACTCCATGCACCTTGTGTGTAGATACAGGGATCCCGGAGGCATAGCTGAGGTCATTGCTGCTACCTAGTTCAGTGTCGAAGTCATCGATGTAGCTGCCGGCGTCCGCAGGATCCGATTTCTCCTCTTATCTTTCCTTTACTTCCGCATCTAGATTTTCTTTGTATAGGATATTATTTCAGTTGTATCTAGAGGCTCTGACTTGTGACGCCAGATCTAATATGGGCTGTTTTTACTATTATTGTGATTTTCCGCACAGTTTCTATTACTATCAGACCGAGAATTTCTGCTTATTTGGATTTTAAGTTTAATAACTGGCAAGGAACTTTTGTAAACTTGGGTTGGAAATTTTTTAAAGGTCGGGCTTGCCTAACAAGGTGTTGGGTGTTATTACGATTGGAGTTTGGGTCGTGACAGCGCCCAACACCATTGTCGGGTACGCCAACGCGAAAATATAAAAAACTTCTCATTTTTACCTTTACCAACTAATTTCAGCAATTTCTTATGTTAAGGTTAAAATAAGTAATAACCAGCAAAGTACCAAAATAATTATACACAATCCCAAAAGAATAGTCTATTAATGTGTGTGCCAAGGGCCGGTGTCACAAGTTGTAGACAATTAGCAGAATATACAAAAGAACAACCATATCCTACTATCTGAAATAGAATAGACAGCAAAAATAAGTAAAGAGAAACTCCATCAAGCTGTTGAATGGCACATGACGGGAGTAGCTCATCGTAGAGGTCTCGAAAAAGGCTCAAAAATATGCACCAGACTGATAGCCAGATGTACCTGACTCAAATCTTGTACCATTAAGTGCAGAAGCGTAGCATGAGTACATAAACAGTTTTTACCCAATAAGTATCTTGTCTAATCTCGAAGAAGTAGATACGAGAAGTCGACTTGACACTTACTACGGTCAAATAATATGAGATATGAATTATAATATGCATGGATAAAAAAAATAAATAGCAGTATATAGCAAAAACTAACAGATTCTCTCCTAAGTAATGTCACCATTGGCAACTTCCATTTCAGGACAAATAATAAACTCAATCACAGAAAATATTGCGTAAAGCAGGTACAAATAGTGCCGAGGTCATACAACCCAATCCAACATAAAGTAAATTGTGCACTGCCGAGGTTCGAGCGGCACAAACCATAGATAAATCTATTACCTCGCTCGCGAATCAACCATGCGACGCAGTCACATGTAATTAAACACATCAACATGCCGACAATAACATATAACTGGGAAGCAATTACTCATTGAATTATCATCTTCTCCTTTAAAAGCCAAGAATAGTCATGTTCCTCGCTAATCTCATTTAACATAATCACTACAATTAAACAATCCAAATTAAACATAAAGTTGCAAGAATATCACATAAAGCATGCTTTTGGGTCCTAAACTATCTGAACTTAGCATAATAGTAGCTACGCACGGACTCTCGTCACCTAGTATGTAGCCCCACATTTAATAGCAAATTATTAGACTACATCACCTATGGGGACAATTTCCTCTTACAAGGTTAGATATGAGACTCACCTCGCTCCAAAGTGCAAATACCAAGAACGAGCCTGGACTCTCAATTTGGAGCCGAACGATCCAAAACTAGATAAACGAGGTAGGAACTAGTCAATACAACTTTACAAGATCATATTCTAACTATTTAAGAAATTCTCCACCCTTAAACACAACTTTCCTAAAATTCGACCCCGGATCCACGTGCCCGGATTCCAAAATTTTTTAAGGAAAGTTGTTCTCCAAAACCCAAGGATCAATAATATATCATTTCCAATTCATTTCATAACAAATTTCGTGGTGAAATCCAATTTTGTCAAAATCCTAGATTTTTGCTCAAACCCCAATATTTCACCTTAATATTAGTGTTTATTCAACCTAAGACACAAGTATTAAACTAGAAATAGGTAGAATAAACTTACCTCAAGAAGCTAGGTGAAGGTTTCCTCTCAAAAGCCTCTAAAATCGTCCAATTGAGGAGTGAGATATGGCAAAATGGACTTAGAACCCATAATAAATGAATCTCACTGCTTCAGCAATTTCCGCATTTGCGGTCAGCGGATCACATCTGCGAAAGTTGGTCAAACGGGCTGGGACCACTTCTGTATTATTGGAGCCGCTTCTGCGATTTTGGGCTTGGCCGGCCTTGCCCGCATCTGCGAGGGAACGACCGCTTCTGCGGTCTTGTACCTGCGGGCGACCAACCGCAGGTGCGGTTATGACTGAAGCAGCAGCTTCAGCACTTCCCAACGTTTTCAGCTTCACTCGAGCCTCGTCCGTGTGACGCTTGGAGCTTCCGGGCCCCGTCCGAATATACCAACAAGTCTGAAATCATTAAACAGACCCGCTTGAACCTTTAAACGCCCGTAACAACACTAAATCTATGAATCAACCCCTAAATCCAATTGAATCAAACTTATGAACTTCAAGTTCTTAATTTTCCTTTGACGAGCCGAAACGCACTTAAACTACTCGGATTGACACCAACTTTTGCGGGCAAGTCTTAAATATTATATTGGACCTGTACTAGGCTCCAGAACCAATGCACGAGCCTGATACCAATTTGATCAATCATTATTTAGTTTTTTAAATCCTTGGAATTTTAGTGTAGTAATTTCTAATAAAAATTTATTACTCGGCCTAGGGACCTCGGAATTCGATTACGAGCATATGCACAGGTCCCATATATTTCCTACGGGTCTGGACACAAATCTGGGCCCGTTTGCTAAAATTATTGATCAAAGTCAAACTTAGTCTTTTAACGAAATTCTTAAGGAATCAAATGAGCATATATCAACCCAAATTCTTCCAACCATCCCCGCATGTCGTATTAGTTAAAGCAAGCACGGGAAGTTTTATTTTGGAAAATGGGATTTTAAAAAGCAAAACGACCGATCGGGTCATTATAATTTTCTACTCCCTCCATTCACTTTGACTTGTCACGTTTTGACTTTTCACGCCTCTTGAGAAACAATAAATGAAGTGTATAATTTACCATGATAACCATATTAGTTGATGCATATTTTATTGAATTTCAGAAAATGATTTGAAATGAGTAATAACTATTGGGTATAACAGGGGAAAAAATTATTTTTTCTTAATATGCGTAAAGTGACAAATAAAAATAAAAATTTATTTTTAGTATATCTGTCAAATTATAGTGAACGGAGGGAGTAGAAGATACTTTTACATGCGCTTTACCTTTAAACACAACTTTGAAGCACTTAAAAAACAAAATCATTTTGGAAACAGAAAAATACAGTTGTACGAATATTTCGAAAGTTATACGAATTTTAATATGAACAAAAGTTTTATTTTTATAGGTACAGATTTGCCAGTTTTAGAACTTAAGGCTCAATAATGCTAAAAGATGCTCAAACAAAAACATGGTATAACAACCACGACATAGATGGTTGTGTCTGGAAAAAGGACAAGAGAAGGAAACTGCACCACCAAGCTATTTTAGGGTCAGTTCCAATTGGGAAAAGGGCCAAAATTATACCTTTATTATCGAAAATTAGTCATGTTAATATCCTGTTTTACTTTACGGCTAAAATTATCCCTAACGTTAACAAAGTATGCAAAATTGTCTCTACCATTACTAAAGTAGATAAATTTGTACCTAATCTAACAGATTTCCTACGTGACAGTAGGACCCCTCATTTAATATGGCAACTAAGCAAATACCAACCAGAATTGAAGACACTCATGCTCATTTTTGACTCATGCCTATTTTTCTTACCCATGCTCATTTCTTGGACCCTTTCCTTCCCGTTTACCTTTTTCTTGTGAAGAGTTGATGATCAGAAATATGAATAAACAACCACCACTTCACCAGTCCACCACCTTCTTTCATAAATTTATGACATAAAATAGATTATATAAAATCATATGTGGGAAAGTTCACTTGTTGAAGAGTAAATATATCTTGTTTTAACAGTGTAATTTTTTAAAAATTAATCCGATGAGTGTAATTTTTAGGTGATTCCCTTTGATTTTAAATAGAAAAATATGTTTCTCAATCACACATGGAGATGCAGTTGCCGACGACTTCTGTCATGACAACCATCACACTGCTCCACCGCTCTCTTCTTCCCGCTGTGAAGTTTCTGATGAGAAAACTGACCGCCGGAGATTTTTGAATAACGAAATTATCTGGCATATCTGGCATGAAATACAAATAAAAATAATATATGGATATATGGGAAATTGAAAAATGAAAAATTGGGGAGAACAAGAAATTTACAGCGGAAGTTTTTGGTGGGTTATGCAGAAATTTATTTACAGAGAAAGGATGAGGATGATGACTTTTGGGGCGCGTTATTATAAAGTGAGGCGGGTTATTAAAAGGTTGGGCAAGTAAAAAAAGCCTAATTGGCACATTATTTTGGGGGTCCCGGTTGCCACGTAGAAAATCCGTTAGATTTAGGTACTAATTTATCTACTTTAGTAATGGTAGGGACAACTTTACATACTTTGTTAACGGTAGGGATAATTTTAGCCATAAAGTAGAACGGGGTATTAACATGGCTAATTTCAATAGTAGAGGTATAATTTTTACCCTTTTTCCCATTCCAATTGGTTAACTTTGAAAACGTGTTGAACCAATTTTAACTACTGAAGACCAATCTCTATATATAATTAAAAGTCAAAGACAAAAGTCCCTCATGAAGCCAAATGTCACAACAATAACATGACACATGGCATGTTAGGACAATGGTCCTAATTATTAGGAAGTTGAATTTAGAATTACAATTTTATTTATTTTAAAGAAAATGTAAATGACCGTTTTTCTTTTCAAAATTTAAAATTTCAGAATTTTTATATTTAGAAAATAACTGATGGTACTTATCACAAATAAAGGACACGTTTTTTCTCTATGTAAAAAGAAAATTGATTTTAGATTAATTGAAGTTTTAAAATTATTTTACATATAAAAAACAAAAATAATAAAATAAAAGATAAAACTACCATATATATATATATATATATATATATATTGGTTACTTTATTTGAATTTAATAAATATAGATATCTTATAATTAAATATAATAAAAAATAAATATATACATAAAATAACTACCCATTCAAATAGGGTGGGAGTAGTTTCAAGTTTGAATTTTTAACTTATTTTAAAATAAAAAGAAAATCAATTAACCTATAAAAAAATAAAAAAAGAGAAGAAACAATGTCCATTCAAATCGAGAAGTGATTTCAAGTTGGAGTTTCAAAATAACTTTAAATAAAAAAAATTAAAAAAAATGAATTACCAATTCAAATTGGGGACCGACTATGTCGATTCCCCATTTGATGAAAGGGAAGTGACTGAGTGGAGGGGCTCTCCTGGTTGGTGGATCATGGGGGTATTCTTTTGACATTGTTCGCATCGGCGAACGTATTCCGCTGCCTCTTTCTTCATGGTGGGCCAATAAGAACCTGCTCGTATTAAGCAACGTACGAGTTCGCTGTTGCATGTATGGGCGTCGCGGTGACCCTTGTCACACCTCTTTTTTACGCTTACCCGCGAGGGCGCGATATATATAAGAGAGTTTTCCCAATTAAAGGACAACCAA
>JASVEL010013796.1:0-96026 GCA_032618575.1 Nicotiana noctiflora | reverse complement strand
GCCAATTGGGTCGAGAACGGACTCTGCTCAAGATAATGTTGGTATTGTGAGAATGATGAATAATGTGAATTACCCCAAACAAAAACCTATGACAAATGATGTGAAAGTTGTATGATTTCTGTGACGACCCAAAGTATCATCACTTGTTTTCTTATTCATTCTATGCTTTCAAGCCTTGAAATCCTTATTTAGGGCAGCCTCAATTAGCGTGCACAACCCAGGCACGTATCCGGAAAGTCAAAATATGAAATTATATGAAAAATGCTAAGTTTTGATATTAAAATGAATAAATTTAAATTCGGTAAACATTTTAGGTAAACAGACCAGGACCCATGATTTGACGATCCCGGAGGGACCGTAGGAATATATGGGACTTGAGCGTATGCCCGAAATCGAATTTCAAGGTCCCAAGCCCAAGAAATGAATTTATGAGTAAAATTGTTTTCTTGAAATATTTAAGGAAGTTGAGAATTAAATTTGATTAAAACGTGCTGGTATCGGGCCCGTATTAATGGTTCTGGCGTCCGGTATAGGTCTTATATATGGTTTAAGCACTTTTTGTAAAGTTTGGTTGAAAACGGACGTCGTTTGATGTGTTTTGGACTTAAAACGGAAATTTTGATGTTTCATGAAATTTGGAAGAAATCATGGATTTTGAGGATTAATTTGATGTTTATGATGGTATTTTGGCGATTAGATCGCCCGAATAAGTCCGTAGGATGTTTTTGAGGTTGTGTGCATATTTGGTTTGGGGCCCAGAGGGCTCGTGTGAGCCCTGACTTGCAGGCTTCGCATTTGCGAGCTCACAAATGCGAGCTATGCTTCGCAAATACGAGACTTTACCTGGGCAGCCTCCCTTGCAAATGCGAAGATCCCTATCGCAAATGCGATGCCCACCTCCTTCGCAAATGCGAAGATCCTCATCGCAAATGCGACTACCCCTATCGCAAATGCGAAACCTGTGAAAATAGGAAGGGTTCGCAAATGTGAACCCTACTTCCCAATTCCCAACCCCAATTCGCATTTCCCATAACTGAAGCCTGCATATTTCGTACTTAGCCGAATTTTAAACCATTTTCAACGTTCTTTCAAAACACAAACTCCATGAGTGATTTTTCAAGAACAAGTTTCCTTCCAAATCATTTGTAAGTTAATTTTACTCATTCGTTTCAATCATTAAAATCATTTAACATGGTTTCAACTTAAAATCAATGATTTTCATGGGTAAAATAGAGGATTTTGGGTAGAACCTAGATTGTTTTAATGTTGGGAATTTGGACCTCGATTTGAGGTCCAATTTCAAAATAAATCATATATTTGGGTTCGTGGGGGAATGGGTAATGGGTTTTTGGTTCAAACCTTGGGTTTTGACCACGTAGGCTCGGGGGGCTATTTCGGAGTTTTTGGGCAAAACTTTGGGAAATTCATTTTTATGCATTAAAATTTATTCATTTAGTGTTTATTAATATTATTAAGTAATTTGTGATTATATACGAGCAAGTTGGTGACAAAATCGAGGGGTAAAGCCATAATTGAGACTTGAGTTGAATTCAAAGCATCAAGGTAAGTGTTCGGTCTAACCTTAGCTTGAGGGATTAGGAGTTGCATCTTATTTGCTATTTATTTTGTGTCGAGTATGATGCATAGGCATGCTAACGAGTATCTATACATTGGTGTCGCGCATGACCGTGGGTCTTAAATTGATAATTCTTGTATTCTTAATAGATTTTATGAAAGCTTGACCGACGATTCTCGATATTGAGTAAGGACTTAGATTATTTCCCTGAACATTAGTTATGGCTGAGTATTGGTATTGATTGTGTCAAGTAGAAGTTGAATAAGATTGATTATAGCTGACTCTCCATTGCCGGGACATTTGATTTTATATTTTTGTTACCTTGCCGAGATTTTATTATATTGTTGTCCCCTAGCCGGGATTATTTTGTTATACTGTGTTGGATTGAAATAGGAGCGGGTGGTATGCTCAGCTCGAGTGATTGATGAAATAGAAGCGGGTAGTACGCCTACCACAAGATTGATGAAATGGGAGCGGGTGGTACGCCTAGCACAAGATATTTTGAAATGGGAGTGGGTGGCCTACGAGTGATTGATGAAATGGGATCAGATTGCATGTCTGCAACAAGATAAGATGAACAAGAAAATTTTCTTTATTTGTTACTTCTCTATTAGAAGCTAGACTATAGATTCCTCCTCTATTATTCTTGATATTCTATTTATATCTGTTACCCCTGAAGCATGTTCCCTTCCCGAGTTTTAATTGTTTATTAATGTTGCCTCTTCATTGTATTGTATATATATATATATATATATATATATATCTGCACAGATTTATCTGGAGTCTAGTCCTACCCTCGTCACTACCTCACCAAGGTTAGGCCAGGTATTTATCAGTACATAGGGTGGTTATGCAGATGCTATACTTTGTGCTCTTTTGCACAAATCCAGATGTCGAAGCAGTTCACGGTGCACAACAGTAACCATGGAGTAGTCTTTCAGTCTACGAGATCCTGAGGTAGTCATGCAGGTGTCCGTATGCCCAGCATCTCTTTTATCCCCTTTCTGCCATGTTTCTCTTGTACCGAGACATAGTTTTATTATGTTGTTTTAGACTATGTATTTAGCATTCTGAGATGGTCCGTGAGATGTTGTGACACCAGGTGCTGGCGCAGAGACTTGTATTGATGTTTAGACGTTGTTGCTATATTTTTAGTTCAGACTTCCGCTATCTTTTATTAGTCGCAGTATATTAATTGCTTATTCATCTTAAATTTAAATAATTTAATCATGTATAGAATGAGTTAGGATAATGTTTGTAACTTTTCTTGGCTTGCCTAGCTTCCACGAGCAGGCACAATCACGACATCCGAGGGTGGGAATTTTGGGTCGTGACAATTCTTTTATTTGATAATGTGGCGATCGCTTGAAGGTTTAAGTTATACTTGTGATTTCTTATTCTTCTATGAAAGTTATTTCTAATTAGATGGTGTTTTACTATACATACTAGTACTATTTCATGGTACTAACATCCCTTTTGCAGTGAAGCTACATTTTTAATGAATGTAGGTGGCTCTATAGCGGACAATGCCAATAGTGCGTTGTGGAATGTCCTCAACACAAAGACTTGGTGAGCCCCTTTTCCTTCAAGGGGTTATGATGTACTTCTTTTGTTGTAGACTTCTATTTTTGAGGTATAGTCGAGGTCTTGTTGGCGGTATTTTCGTAATTCATCTTTTTGTATCCATAGAGGCTCCGTAGACGTTGTGTGGGTCACGTATGGGTGTTGGTTGGGTTAATGATCTGTGTTGCAATTGTATTCTCTAATCCGTGTAAGCAATGACTATATAAAATCTTGGAAACTTAACCACGATTTAACATTTGTGATATAAATGAACTTATAATGTTGAATGTTTAATGTTTGCTATTGTCTAATTATTCGAAAGCCGGATTCCTTAACCATCTTCAGTGGGTAGAAAATATCAATAGACTTGCTAGTAGGGTTCTAGGACTAAAACATATGATTACGGGTAGTAAATTAAGGATTTGGGTAGAGTTAGGGATTTTTGAATAATTTCATTTAGACCTCGTTTTGGGGTCGAATTTAAGAACTAATTATATATTTAGGCTTGTAGGTGAATCTGGGATCGGATTTTGGTTCGAACCTCGTGTTTTGACCAAGCGGGTCCGGGGTCGAATTTTGGATTTTTGGGGAAAAAAATTAGAAAGCTATAATTTGGCATTGGAATTAAATTTTTTAGTGTTTATTGATGTTATGAAGTCGATTATCTATTGATACGGTTGATTTGGAGCTATATTCGATAAGAAAGGTGGTGTTTGAGGCTTGAGTTGGTTGTGGGAGTTCGAGGTAAGTGTCTGGTCTAACCTTAACTTGAGGGATTAGGAGTTGCGTCCTATTTTTGCTAATTGTTTCTTGTTGAGTACGACATATTGGAATGTCGACGAGTATCTATACGTTGGTATCGAGCATAACTGTGAGTCTTAAATTGATTGTTGTTGTGTTCTTAAATGTTACTACGAATGCTTTAATTGATGATTCTCGATATTGGGCAAACATTTAGTTTATTCTTGTGGATCTTATTTATGATTGAGTATTGGTATTAATTGAGCTGAGTAGGAGTTGAGTTAGGATTGGTTATATCTGATTCTCTCTTGCCGGGATATTCTTTTCGATAGTGTTGTTCCCTTGTCGGGAAGTTATTATATTGCTTTTGTTCCCTTGTCAGGAAGTTATTATATTGCTTTTGTTCTCTTTCCGAAAAGTTATATCATTTCTTTTGTTGCCTTGTCGAGATTCCTTGTGATTTTGGGTTGGCTTGTAAATGGGAGCAGGTGGTACGGTTACCAAAAGATTTAATGAAATGGGAGCGGGTGGTATGCCTACCACGAGATTTAATGAAATGGGAGCGGGTGGTACGCCCACCACTAGATTCGATAAAATGTGAATGGTTGGTACGCCTAGCACAAGATATAACAAAATGGGAGCTGGTGGTACACCTACCACAAGATATGAGAAATGGGATCGACTTGCACGCCTGCAAGAAGATGTGAACCGAAAGTGAAATCTGCTTTGTTTTCTTTATCCATATTAGAAGTTAAATTTTGTTTCCTTATAGTTTTCTAGAGATTTTGTTATTATATAATATTCCCCAAAGCATGTTCCCCCTTCCCGGCTTTAATTGTGTGTTCCAATTAATTTTCTGTACTATATTCATGACTGCACATGTTTATCTAGAGTTTGATCCTAGTTGTGACTACCTCGTCGGGGTTACGCCAGGCACTTAACAACACATGCGGTCGGTTGTATTGATGCTACACTGTACACTCTATGAAGATATCGGAGCAGTACTAGGACAACAGCAGTACGTGATCCAGCCTTCAGTCCACAAAGATCCCGATGTAGTCCTGCAGGCGTTCGCATGCCCGATGCCTCTTCTATATGCTTAGATGTTCTGTTTTCATTTGTATCTGAGACAAACTATATTTCCTATTTCAGAAACTTGTATGTAATATTCATAGACAATCTGTAAATATTGTGATACCGGTTTCTGGGTTAAGACATATCTTGGCTTTTCTTATCGATTTTGGTATTATATTTATCTAAGTCTTCTGCATAATTGCATCTTTCTCTATTATTTAAATGTTGATCGCCTGTTATTACATGTTATTAAAAAGTATCAAAATTGGAAGATTTAGAATTTCTTTATTTTCATGGCTAGCCTAGCTTTTTCGAGTGGGCGTCATCACGACTCCCGAGGGTGGAAAATTCTGGTCGTGACAACTTATTGCAGAATTAGGGGTGCTTGTTCTTCGACCCGTTACTCTCTATTGCGATAGCAAGGTTGTTCTACAAATTGATGTCAATCCTATTTTCAATGAGTGCACTAGCCATATTGAAATTAACTGTCATTTTGTTCCAGAGAAGATCACCCAGGAAGTTCTGGAAACCAAGTATGTGCATACTTCTTATCCGTTGGCTGATCCTTTTACTAAGGGGTTAACTTCTCGGCAACATAATTTATTATTAAGCAAGTTGGGTGTGCTAAATATACTTCACCCTCCAACTTGAGGGGAAGTATTGAAGTATATGGCATTATAGATTAATTTTGGGGTTAATATATAAATAACACAAAATTGAAATATTTTATTATTATTGTTAGAATAAATTGGTTATTTAGTTAGTGGAGGCTATATATTACAACATGTACAATTCTCTACAATTCATTCAGCTATAAGTGAAATCCCTCATTCAGATTTGTAATTACCTTCACACAAAATTCCTTCCATGGCTGTAACACATAATTGAAAATTCAAAATCTTGTTATAAATATTCTTATAATTCATTTCTTATGATCTTTATTCAATAAGATGCTCTTATCCGTCATATTTCATAGCCGATTAAATTAATTAATAACGATGTATTTACCAAATTGGGGCATTAAATAATTAGACACTTCTTTAATTTCATGACTTATTAGTAATTGTACTAGTGCTTATATAGCTTTTTGATTTCATATAGATGAAAATATGATTGCAGTAACTTGTAAACAAAGGGGAAATACCACATACTATAATTTTTCTTTATATAACGGATGCAAGTTTGCTAAAACACATAAATATTTTTGGCAATTCATTTTTTATTCTTATTAATTCGCTTTTACAAAATAAAATATTACTATTCACCAATCACAATATTTCTTGTAAAAATTTTTATTAGCCTTTTCATCAAAATAACCCAAATAAAAACCATCATCCTGCACTTTCCATAAGCATTGCACAGCGTCTACCGGAATAAAATCTACTCCTTCCCACCAAACGCATGATTCTATTCTGTTAAATACATCGAAACGTAAATCTTTATCGCCCCACCAAAAGTGACAAAAGAATAAAGTATTGGAAGCCGCACAAAATTTCCAGTTGAAATCTGACCCTATAGCTGGGTAATGATAGCCGAGTTCATCATCTCCAGATGCACAATGAAATTCTAGTTGAGGAGTGTTACCAGGAAGACTATTGAGAATGTGCACCTCGCGATTAATTCCTTGGATCAAGCAACTATTAATATTTTTGGGCATGATAATAAATAACAAGAATATGATCTTCACTAAGTAGTGAATCATGTTGAGAAATTACTAACAATACTTCTGAATTATGAAATTCTTTTGCTTCCTCACAATTACTACTGTTTTGATGGTATATATAGGAGTAATATGCCGAGACTTGCACTTATTTCTTAGCCTTTTAATTTGAATAACAAAATTCTCTACCTTTTGAAGACATAGTAATAAAGAAAATATATTTATTGTTTTTCTATTTTATTATCCTCTATTCTTATGTTATAGAAAGCAAATCAATTAGAGGAAAGAAATTAATGTATTTTCATTATTTTATTACCTTAAAAATTTTGGCCATTTATTTATTTTATTGATTAGAAGGATTTTTATGTGAATGTAATTACAGATCTGAATGATATATTCATATATATATATATATATATATATATATATATATATATATATATATATATATATATATATATATATATATATATATATATATATATATATATATATATATATATATATATATATATATATATATATATATATATATATATATATATATATATATATATTTTCTTCATAATGATGATAATATTATAGCATATAAAATAAGAAATTCATTAACTAAACCAACATGGTGGTGATAAATGTATAGGATAGTAGCGTGGGCTGAAAAATAAAGGAAAAGCAAAATGAAAAAAATAAGAAAGAAAAAAAATAATGAAAAAGATTAAGAAGAAAAAATAAAAACAACTTTTTATAGCTATATTTATCTAAATTATATAAAAAGCACGAAGATCCTTAGCGACATATTATTCGCTTTTTTTACTTTTTTAAAATAGGTTGCACATTTGGACAAACGTGTAATTATAATTTACTTATTTTCTTAATATTTAGAAGTTTAAATTCTTCTAAATCTTATTTATTAAATTGTTCCTTATTTGAACTATATAGAAATTCTTAATATATAAAAATTTAAAATTGAATAAGATTTTACTTCTGCAAGGTTTTCCTTAGTTAATTTTTTTTAACTATAATGAAAACGCTTTTTTAAAGAAGTTTGTCTTCATTTTAGTTTTGTGTACAACTAACCACGTAAGAGTATCATCAAACATATCATCATAAACATCAAAATTATCAAATTCTCACGGATTCAAGTCTAAGTTTCACTAAAACTTCTGAAACTAACATTTGATCTAAAACCCAACCTAAACACCTCCGAATAATCTGAAATTTTGCACGCATATCCAAAATCACCTAACGGAGCTACTGCAACTCTCGGAATTTCATTCCGAGCCCCGGATCAAAATCTCGCCTACCGTCCGGAATCCGCCAAAATTCAACCTTAGCCAATTCAAGCCGAAATCTACACCGGACCTCTAAATTCGTTTCTGATTGCTCTCCTAAGTCATAAATCATCCCTCAAAACTAGTCGAATCATCAGAAATCCATTCCGAGCTTTCTAACTCATCAGTCAACATCCGATTGACTTTTCCAAACTAACTTTCCCATAAAGAGGTTTATTGCCTTATTTCTAACCAGATTCTACCCAATTTACTTCTAACTCTCCAAACACATATAAATTAACATATTAAAGTATAAAATGGAGAAAACGGGACGATAACTCCCGTAACGACGGGTCGGATCATTACACCAATCCAAGTAGACCCAGTCCGTCTTCTTCACACTAGCTTGGGCTATAAGGCCCAACTAATACATTTATCCGAAAATATTCCAAAAACCAAACTGAAATCCAAAATATTACAAAAATATAGTAATATTTTTTGAGGTAGCCTTTAATTTTGACACCGGCTTGCCCCATTGGCATAACTTCAAGGTCAACAATTAAATATCTTGCTTATGAGACATTAAAGTAGGATGTCTCCATCACATCGGATGAGATTCTTTCTCGAACCCTACGTGAACATAAGATATTTTATATACCGAATATATTCTTTTATGAGGCAAACTAAGGACATCACCTGTTAAATTAGATGGTTAATCAAAAATCCTCTGTGAGGATTATTTGTATACTTCACTCAATAAAATCAATAGCTTTTGAAACTAAGCTAGTCCTCAAAAGTGCAATGAAACAAATATAATCATTTCAATGACCAATTTAATTTAGCTGATAGCAAACATAATGAGTGCACTGCCAATTAATTTTGGCCACCCCCTATAAGAAAATTTTAATGTTATTAATAATTTATCTCAAAAAATGACAATGTAAAAATAGCAACACTAAATACACCAAACTATTCATGCATGTTTCTCTTTCTCATGACATCAAAAATTATAGAACTACTATAAAATGGAAAAAAAAAGGCTTTGATTTTCTATTCGCAAAATTTCTGGTGAAAAAAAAAAACTTTATAAAATTTTCAATTAAAGAGAAAAATGGGTCCTCCTTTGAATGAATGTTTTGAAAATTTAAACAGATAGGGCCAATCATATAACCACTGACAAAAACAACATTTCCCCCACACATATTGATATGTTTCAATTTTGGAATTTGATCATTATTTCTTTCATTTTCATTTACACTTCAAGCCACTTTTCTTGTCCCACCAACAACAACAACAACAACTACCCAGTATGTTCCCACAAAGTGGGGTCTGGGGAGGGTAATACGTACACAAGCCTTACCCCTACCCGAAAGGGTAGAGAGGCTGTTTCCGGCCGACCCTCGGCTCAGAAAAGGAGAGAGAAAATCAACAAACAAAACACAACAAAATTCATAATTAATTCTCTAAACCCCAAAATTCATAATTAATTCTCTAAACCCCAGTTTGGTTTAGCTTCATGGAGTGATCTTGTTAGTTTTTCTGTTTCCTTCACTAACTCCCACCTAAAATGTTGGGGACGAATTTGGATTTAGTCTATTTTTAGATTGCTATTACTATCTGTTATTTTTTTTTGTTGAAAGTAACCTTGATATAATTGGTAAAGTTGTTGCTATGTAACAAGGAGGTGATAAATTCAAGACGTGAAAACAACTTCTTGCAAAAATGGAAGGTAAAGCTGCATACAATAGACCCTTGTGGTCTGATCCTTCTTCCGACCATGCGTATAGCGAGAGCTTAGTGCACCGGACTGCCCTTTTTATCTTTATTTTCTTATTATCTTTTAATTCGATTTTCTTAGTTCTTGTTATTGTTACTGCTTGTTGCCACTGATTCTTTTCATCTTTTCTTGAATCGGAGGTCTATGAGAAAAAATTCATCTATCTTTCTAAGGTAAGGATACGATATGTGTACACCCTACTCTCCGGTATCCCACTTGTCGGATGATAAACCATTGTGAGGTATTAGCCTCTTAGGTTGATGAGCTTTACACTATTATCATTGGTTATAATTTAAATCCACTTAAATAATGTTTTCATATTCTAAACGGATAGGGCCAATTATAACCAATGAAAAAACAAATCTTTCCCCACATAAGTAGATATGTTTCTGAACATGATCATTGCTACTTTGTCATTCATTTACACTTCAATCCACTCTTCTTGTCCCCAAAAAACTCATACCTAATTATTGTACAAATAAAGTGGCGGGTTACTAGAACCCAAATTTGGTTTAGGTTCATGGTCCCTTTTTAAAGAAAAATAATAGCTAAACTATGTATATTTTTTGTATTATATATACACTATGTATGTAATATACAAAAATTATACAAATTTTATATATTTTTATAGCTATTGAATAGAAATAGTTTCTAGGCGGAGGCTAAAAGTGAGGAAAACCCCTAATAACTAACTTGCACCTATTTATCTCTTGGTCTAGAAGATCATGGGTTAACTAATATATAGTCGCACACAAATAAAATAGACGGAAAAAAAGATAATACTAGTATTTCCAAACAGAAAGAGTTTTTCACTATGAATGAGAAAAAAAATACATTATAATTATTGAATTTCCAACTAAAACCCCTATATGCATATCTCAAATAGTCTTGAACCTATAAGAGAGAGATTTTCCTGGTCCGACAAAGATAACAAGTTTTCCTTTTCCAAATTTATTAGAACAATTGGTTTTCCAAATCTACATAGATTATGAATTTCCTAAATATACGAAGACAAAATTCAAGACATAAATAACAACTGCTTTAGCCCTACAAAGATGAATATTTCTATTTCTTATATAAACTTTGTTGATATCCAAAATGTGGGCTCTTCTCAATTATATGTCTAGATTAATATATAAAAACTCTCATATTAAGAAGTTTTGTTCTACCATTTTGTGTATTCTATAGGCTTTTCCAATGGCTAGAGTTTACCCTCAAACGTCAACTTCTTCTTCTTCTTTTTCTTCAACAAATCCATACATAACTATGAGACGAGAAACATTTACTTTATGGATGAAATCTTTGGTCTACCATGGAAATGGCTGCACTGGTTTTGACTCAAAAGGCAATATAATTTACAGGATTGACAACTACAACAGAAAATGTAGCAAAGAAGTCTATCTCATGGATTTACAAGGCAAAGTTCTCTTCTCCATACGACAAAAGGTAAGAGAGGAAAAATCAACAATTTTTTTTTCCAGCTAACATAAGTACGCCATGTCAGTGGCGGATCCAAAATTTAGATGATGCTGGTTCTAAAATACATGGAAGGGGTGCTTTTGAGCAAAGGTCAAGTTGTTTTGTGTGATCTATGGGTTAGGGTTCAAGCCGTGAAATCAGTCACTCATGCTTGCATCATGGTAGGCTCCATACATTACAACCCCTTAGGGTGCAGCTTTTTCTGAACCATACGTGAAACGGGAATATTTTGTGTACTAGGCTGCCCTGCCTAATTCTAAAATACATATTTAACTATGTCTATATTTATTTTTGGCACATATATGTAGCTTGATATTTCATCGGGTAGGTCACACGTTCGAACTGTAAAATTACCTATTGTCGCCTCTGATAGGGTAGACTGTCTAGATACCACACTGCTTAGGTGCGGTCCTTCTGGATCTTGCATGAATACGAGATGCTTCGTATACTGGACTACCCTAGCAAAATCTTCTAACTCACGAGCAGTGGCAGAGCCACATGCTTTGGAGAGGTGTCAACTGACCCCCTTGATTGAAAATTATACTATGAGCCCGTTTGGACGTAGTTGATAAGCATTAGGTGCTGAAAAGCACTTTTAAGTGTTGAAGCTGATTTTAAAAATAAGTCGTTACATGTTTGTATAAAAAGTGCTGAAATTAATAATAAGCAGTTGAAGAGCTATGTATACAAAGAATTTTATTCTAAAAAGAAGTATTTTAGGAATAGAATAGTAAATATTTTGGTCAAACCTAAAGTGCTTATAAGCTGAAATTTGATAAGTTGGGGAGACTAACTTATGACTTTTTGACTTATTTTTGGCTTATAAGCACTTTTAATTTTTCCAAACGCATTGATAAGTCAAAAAGTTCTTATAAGTCAATTTAACCAGCTTATAAGCTTAGCCAAACACACTACTTGGCAATTTTTTTTTTATTTTTTTTATGTATATACTACATATTAACATCCATTATTGGCTTCTTCATGGGTTTACTTCTTTATATATTGACTCTCCTTAATAAATTCAGGCTCCACCACTGCTCGCGAACTCATTATCGGTTCCTCCACTGCATGCAAAATCTTGAAATTAGTAAGCTAGTAATTTATTATTTGTGTTTATACTTAAGTTTGCTATTTATTTATTTTTGCAGAAACTTCAAGTTTTTGGACATTGGAATGGCTATAAATGGAGCAATGATAATTTGATTGAGATACCTTGGTTCCAAGTAAAGAAAAATGGTTATTTCCTATGGGGAGATTACTTAAACTATGATGTTACTTTATTAGGATTTGATGAAACTGAAACAAGCTGCTATAAGATTATAGGTTTACAAGGCAAATCAGAATTCAAAATTGTCAGCAGAGAAAACAAACTTATTGCAGAGGTTTGTCACTATATATCTTGTTTATTCAATATTGCTTAGTTTTATAAGAGTTTAAATTCTATATACTGATTCAGTAAAAAATATTTACACATATAATTAGATAATTTACATGATATTAATTAACTAAAGATAAATTTCTATGATAATTATTATTAATTAGTAAAATGATAAAAAAAAAAAATTAACTAACATGCTATCATGGGTAAAACTACACTATAATCACAACGACAGCGTTTAATTCCAAGTAATTTGGGGTCGGTTGCTTGGATTCTCATTTTTCATAAACTTATCTAAGGCCAATATTATGTAAAATAAAATAAAAAATTAAAAAAAAAAGTATATAGTTAAAAGACTAGAAGTTCTCTTTATTTTATATTGACGTATGAATCTCTGATAGAACAACATGTTAAACTGAATTGATGGTGTAAAAAATTATATACACTGACGATATATTTAACTTAAATAAATCTTTAAAAAAAGTGAGGTGTTGGTATCATACTGGTTTTCTACTTGTCAAAGCAGTATATATGCTTCAAAAATTATTAAATAATATTATAGCTATGAATTTTTCATTTAATTGGAATTTGATTTTAACAAAATCAGTAACTGGGTTTATGCAGGTAAAACAAAAAAAATCATCTTGTGGAGTTCAATTTGGAGATGATGTGTTAAGTTTGGTGGTTGAACCTCATATTGATCATTCATTAATAATGGCTCTTGTGACTGTTTATGGCTTGATACAACAAAGAGTATGAGTGTTCCTTTTTATTTTTATTACATTTTTTTAATCTTTCTAGAAAATTACCGCGTAACAGGATTTTGAATTAGTCGAGTTAATGAGTTTCGGATACCGAATGAGTTTCAGAGTGATGGTTGCGATAGTTTAAAGTGCACAAATGTACATTCGAGCTTATGTACAATCGAGTAATATCATTTCAAGAATTATCATACATATATTTACTCTGTCATCATAAGTCGAGAATCTATCGAAATCAACATCTTTACCTTCACAAGGTAAGGGTAAGGATATGTACTACCTTCCTTAAACCCTACTTGTAAAATTACGTTGGGTTTGTTGTTGTTGTATGTTTACCCTGTCCACATTTGTGTCGAATGATTAAGCGGATTTTTATTCAATTGATTCTTCTCAATTAGATTTTTTTTAAAAAACATTTTTAGTGAGGTATTAAATCATGTATAACTATATTAAGATTTTTTTTTTAAAAAAAAAAGTTCGGTGTACAAAGTATCTCGCATTCATGCGAGGTCCGGGAAAAGCTCGACCCTAAGGGATGTGATATAGATATAGCATATCTTAATGCAAGTAGTGGCTACTTTCATGGTTCGAACTCGTGACGTATATTTGATTCAGGCATGGCAGAAAAGTATTGGTTGATATAGAATTATTGTTGGTTATTTTTTATAGGGATTCTTTGCTAAAGATAAAAAAAATTAAAGGCCAAAAAGTAATCGGGTGCATAAAGTATTCCGTATTAATATAGGATTCGGGAAAGGATCACATTTCAAAAGAATATAATATAGATATCCTAGTTTAATGCATGTATAAGTAACTGATTACATAGCTTGAAATCATAACTTATAGCTCATACGTAAAAAAATAAATAAATAAATAAATAAAAGACAAACAATAAAATAATAACGTAATAGTAAAAAGAAAAATAAAACAACACTGATTAAAAGTTCTTGCGATAGCAGGGATCATTCATTATGAACAAAACCACGTGTATTGGATGTCTTGTTTAGTTTTCAGATATTTTCTAAGATAGCGGAACTTTAACGAGAGGCCTTGTTTTAAAAGCAAATATTTATTTCTTTTTGTTTGAAGTTTTATAATAATTTCCAGTTGAGAATAAAGTCATAAAGTCAATCCATTTATCAACATCATTAAATTAGCTAGGTTACAAAAAATTTATTCTTTGAAAAATCTTTGTCAATTGAATTGGTCCCTTGTACTAACAGATCTCTTAAATTTGTACTGATATTTGTTTATTGCTAAAATCATTGTATGTTTCTAGGAATGTAATTATTTTTTAGTTGACATATTTAACTTACAATAAATAATTAAAGGGGAAATAAATACTTCTGAAGTAAATATATCAAAAATACAAAATATAGAGAAAAACTAGACAATTAAAATAATAAAATATGATTCAAGAGGTTGATTAAAAATGATGTATTACACGTTGTAATGATAAAGGTATAGAAGGATATTGATTATTTAGAAAAGCTAAGAAAGAGATTATATAATGTACTAACATATTTTCTATGGAGGAAAAGTAGAGAAAAAATAATTATACTCAAGCAGAACCATTTCTTAATTTATTTACACGTAAAGGGTTTAGGGAATAGATTTACATTACCAGTTTTTTGACTGAAACGACAAAATCAGTCACAAATTAAAATGTTGCATATTTTTAAAACAAAGAATTGTAACCTTGTACTTAAAATACTTAATACAAATTTAACTAAGTTTATTATGGTAAAATTTGGGGGGCCCCACAAGGCTGAGGCCTAAAGCAAATGCTTTAGTTGCTTCACCCCTCAGCCCCAGAGCTAACATTGAAATCGGCCACTAATACTTGCATTAAAGTAGACTATATATATTACATTCCTTGGGATGATATCTTTCCTCACAGGGAGGGAGCTAGCCCATCAGTTACGGGTTCGGTCAAACTCAGTAGTTTTGGTTCAAACCCTATATTTGTCTTAAGAAATTTATTAAATATGCATTAATTACTAATTTCGAAACCAATAACATAAAAAGATTAGTTTTGTAAACCCATAAGTTTCAAATAAAGAGTCTAACTTCCATATCTGAACAACAAGACACAACAACCTGCTATAACAAGTTAAATTACATCGACAACATAAATTCGTAATAATGTTATTTTGGAGGGTGAATTTCAAGAATCAAATATTTAAATAAACAGTCTAATTTCCATACACTGACAATATCTGAACAAGAGATAACAACCTGTTTTAACAACTTAAATTACACTGATAGCATAAATTCGTAATAATGTTATTTTTGGAGGGTGACTTTTAAGAAGCAAATAATCAAATAAAGAGTCTAACTTTGTACACTGAGAGTATCTGAACAATAAGAGGCAACAACTTGTTATAACAAGTTAAATTATACTGACCTAGCATAATTGTAAAAAAAAATAATAATAATAATAATTTATTTTTTTGGGGGGGGGGGGGAGGTGGTTTCCACATTGTTTGAACATTCAGCCACAATAATAATTTTTTTGCTGCCTGGAAAAAATCTGTCCATTAAATAGATAATGAAAGAATCTGTTCATAAACAGAAAATACTCACAAAAACAACTTGAAATGCTCCTACACAGCTTCTTATTTGGCTAGGAATATATAACCTATATTGCTTACACTACTCATATTTTTGTACCTTATCTAATGGGGGCTAAGTCTATGCAAGAAACAAAATTGAGAGAATATGCAAAAAAAAAAAAAAGGGGGGGTGGGGGTGGGGGTGGGGAGTAACTTACCTCACTAATTTACATTTATTTTTGTTACCTATAATTGTATCTGGTTTGCATGGATTGTTTAAGAGCTCTTTTTCGCGCTCTTAATGTTGCGCATTCGCATTACAAGCTTCTGTCTTTCTCCTTCTACCTCTGCGAATTTGAGGCTTAATTCTGAATATCTCCCTTGCATTTCCTTCAGTTCAACTTCCATTAACTTGTTCCTCTCCCTCAATAGTTCCATTTCTTCTGATAGTTCCTCAAGATTTCCGGTATTAGATGCTGTGTTTTCCATTTCCTTGTCCGACAAACAGATGTTGCTGCAGAGCATTTAATTATATGCACGTTGTCAATTAGAAATGTCGAAGAGAAGATTATTATTGTGAAGAGGGTGTTGGACTCAGTTTATTTGTGAAAATGTAAGTCTAGCTAAAGAAAACCGCCCCTCAAATTGGGTTAAGTTATACGTGTTCAAGTGGACTCAATAGTGATACAAAATAATTTTAAGAATATAAATTCATCTTTGTCAAAAGTTAAGGATCAATATTGAACACGGGATTCATACCTCTCTGTAGACAATGTTCGACAAGGATTTTGATCTCCTGTGTATGTTATAATGGCAAGATTCAGATTTTCTGCAGCCTCCTGTACCAAAGTATCATCGTTCAGACTCTTAAATAATACTCCTTCCCTTTCATTTTATATGCTGGTGTTTGACTAGGCATAGAGTTTAAGACAGAAGGACTGACTCTTGTGGCCTTATACATGTCATGACAGTTTTATGGTTACAAGAACATGTCAATAAGGGTATATTAGAAAGTTAAACATTAAAGAGTTACCACATATAGCAAGGTTTCATTCTTTTTAGAACAGATTAAAAAGAAAAGAATGCCATATAAAGTGGAACAGAGAGAGAGAGAGAGAGTAAGAGTCAAACAGCCTTAAAATCATATTATTGGCGATACTTAGTTATTTCTCTTCTCCTCACATAATTAAGTCTTCAAATAAGGCAAACTGTCTTATGTCTGATATTAAAAAAAATAGAATTAAGTTTTTGTGCCAACTCTAATTTAGAAGATAAGTTTTTACTGCTAACCTGTTCGGACTTCTGTTCACGGAGCCTTTCCGTGCTATGCCGGAGTTCTTCTAACCTTCTTTCTAATTCTTCGATTTTGCCTTGAAGATCTTTCTCCTCCTCCGTAAATGAATTCATTAAGTTATCAAGTGCATTTTCCTTCAGCTTGATCTGACCCTGTGATGATGGAACAAAAAATAAGATTGATCACACTCATACGATTTACAACTACATTTAGGTAGATCAAATAAAGGTGAATATTACCACAAGTAACTTTATTATCTCTTTTAGACTTGCTACTTGATCATTTGCATCTTCGAGATTTTCGTCCAAACTATTCAATTCATTCTCTTTCTCTATCAGATCATCTTTTAACTCGGATACCTGCTTTCTCAAAATTTCTTTCTCCAATTCATTGTCAAACAAAGAGCTCTTCATTTCTTTGCATTCAGATATAAGGATATCCACTTCGAAATGCAGTTCTGCAGTTAATGTGTCCTTATCATCCATAAGAGACCTCATAGTGTTTAATTCCGTCACAGTCTCTAGAGCTTCTTTTTCCACTGAAGCTAGCCTAGTTTCAAGTTCTCTTCTTTCACTGTGACCTTGCTCTATAACCAATTGCATGTCCTCAATCGATTTCCTCGTTTTTTCCAACTCATTCGCCAGAGTGTTCTTATGTTCTTCATGCTGAGAAAGGATAATCTTTTCTGTCAATAGATTTTCAATCTCCGCTTTAAGAGATATGATTTTCTGTGACAGGTGCTGCTCAGTTTCTTTAGCCAGCTCTTCTTGTTTTCCGAGGCGCACGGATTTTTCTTCAATTTCTGACTGCAACTTTTCCATTTGATCCGACATATTATTTACTTGGCTAGAAAGCTCAAACACCTTTGCTTTGTAATGCGATTTGATTGATTGAAGCTCCTCGGCTGATTCTTTAAGCATATTTTCCAGTTGCATTTTCTGCAGACAGTGCTCATTAGCTTCATTTAACGCTTTAGCAGCCAACTTTTCCTTCGCTTCAAGTGAGCGTTCCATTTGCACATAGAGCCGTTTAAGTTCCTCCTGAAGCCGCTCTGCTGTACTAACATTTTGCCTCCTTGTTTTCCTCAAGGCTTCTTCAGCTCTTATTGCTCTCTGCTCTTGATCAATTTTATCACGGCTAAGGGTATCGAGATCAGCTTCAAATCCTTGAGCTTGCTGTTCTAGTTCTTGCTCCAGGTTACTGACTTGAGCTTCGAGCTCACTTATAGTAGCCAATGAATCGGAGAATTCTTTAGATTGATACTTCAGCTCATTCTCCAAACTTACTATCTGCGCTTCAAGTTCACTTACAGTTGCATAAGAAGTCTCACATTCATATTGCATTTTCAGTTGTTCCTGAATCTCGCTTTGCTCAAGTTTGTATAACATGTCGTGGTTTTCTTGCTTCAGTATCTCATTGTCGAGGGCAAGTTGCTCCATCTGCATCTCTAAGTCATCTCTTTCTCTCCTGTATATCTCGATTTCACCATGCAGGTCCGTGATCTTTTGCTCCAGCATATATGTGTCCTTGACGTCGCTGTGCTCTCTCACGAGCTGCTCTAGCGCTTTTTGCTCTTCGTCATCTTCATCTGTCATTTCATGCTTCGAGATAACATCCGGAAACCTTTCAGCGTCAAAAGATGTTGATTTGTTGGAACGGCTAACATTTTCTTTGTTTTTCTGCTCTAACATTTCATCTAGGTCACGCACAGCAAGAATCAACTCCGAATTCGATTCTTGCGTCTTTTGAAGTTGTATTTCAAGGTTTGCATTAAGGTCCTTTTGATAACTCAATTCTTGCCTAAGTTCACTAACAAGAGTTTGAAGATCCCCACTTTCATATAGCAACTTGTCTTTGGATTTCGCCACGTCTAAACGTCTTTGAGAGGCTCTAAGTTTATCGCATTCTTCCTTGAGAGCGTCCCGTTCTTTTTTCAGGCTCGCGACCTCTTTTGAGAGATCTTGCCCTCTTTTGCACTCCTTGACAATTTGTTTACGAAGAGTTTGAAGTTCCAAGTCGGACACTTCTACCTGCCTAGCAAAAGCTGTGAGCTCGGATTTTAGCTTTGCGATAACAACATCCGACACCTGTTGTGATTCTAATCTCTGAAGAGCTTCTCTTGGAGTGCTTGAAGAACCATCTGTACTTACTTCAAGAGCAGAACCCGCCAACCAATCCAATTGCTGATTTTCTTCGTAAACTGTTGTACAGACATCGACACTGGAGTTCCGGTGAACCAAAGCAAGATTCGGAGACGAAGGGAAGTTTATGTGATCCTGATGGCTAATGTTGTTTCTCGTTTTGATTTGCCGAGGCGTATCAAGTCCCGAGCTGCTACCAGAACTGGACATGGTAATATCCGATTCACCTGATCGCCGGTGGTTGCCATTCAGTACACCATTGTGCAAAATAGGCTTGTTGATTAAACCATCCTATGAAACACACGCGCAGACAAGAAATGAAGTGATCTTATCAATCAAAATGGAAGAATAATGGCCAGCATCCAATACCCGAGGAGCAATCCCCGGATCTTCATTTTCTTATAATCAGACAGAAGTCTTTGTCTCACCTCTGTAGAATTGTCGTTAAGGCTAGCTTCTACATCATTGTTGCTAGGTTGCGTCCTCAAGATCCTATCGTCCGAATTTGGTTTTGCATTTTCGAATTCTTCAACAGCACTGTAAAAGCACCGAAAAGATAAAAATTAGTATAAATTCAGCAAAAGATTTAACATTTCAACTAGCATGCAAGAACCAAAAGCTCAGAAGAAAAACACGAAAGCTATTGGGAAATGGGACACCACCTTCGTTCAGAAGAATCCTGAATCCTCTGTATTGAAACCTATCGACAATGACACAAATTAAAGTCCAATTAGGTCCGAAAAGCTTGCAAAATAGCGATTCTATGCGTATTCTTGCACGAACGACTGAGAGACTTACATGCAATACAGCTCCAGATTTTGAATTTTTGAGCGGAAGAGCAACGGAGGATATCTTAGATGCCTCTGCATGATTCGAGAAATCAATTGAAGCTTCTCCGACAACTCCAGCTTTTGAACTCCCCTACAAAGTATACATCCAAACAAATTATATAATTCACTTTTGATAAGGAACCAATATAGCATAAAAACTTCAGACTTGAAATGCAAACTTACGGTTCCCAAGATGAAGTAATAGATCTTTTCGTGAATCTTCCCTGAGTTCGGTTCTTGAATCAACTTCACAGTTTCAAAAACTGCTTTATCCCAGTAACAGCTCCCATCACGAACTATCGCCTTCTCTAATTTTAACGTCGGCTTCCCCACATCAGCAGGGACTACAGATATCATCAATGCATCCCCCGCTACCTATGACACATAAACAAATTAAGACATTATGCTTTGAATGAATGTCAATTTTCCAGCCACCCTGCTCAGGGGCGGAGCTAGCATGCCGGTTACAGGTCCAGCCCAAATTCTACATTTGTCTAAAAAAATTTATTAAAAATGTACAAATTACTAATTTAGAACTCGATAACTTAGAAAGATTACAACCCATTACTGATTAGCTTCAAATTCCGACTCCGCCCTTGACCCTTCCGGTTGGAAACTTGATAAGAAAAGAAAGAAGAATGAAAAACAGAAGAAGGCTTGCGGCGTGGTATCATCACTTCACTTCAGCTTTGAGATAATTTTAGCCACCGGAGACCGGCTCAATGAGCACCTTTGGGTAGTACTTTCTCGATCAACTATACATATTCAAAATGACCGTGAACCAAGCCATCAAGAAATGCAGTTCAAAAGAACGCCTTCTTTCAGGAGGCCTCGGACTGTTTACAATGATTGCTGACTTTTGGGTTAGTAGACAATGCTCTTCTCATATACAACAAGCTTTTTATCAGTTGCCTCGAAAAAAGTGTCTGATTTGAAGTGAAATAAATCAAAGGAAAATGCAAAGGGATCAATCAATCAATTCATCAACTAAGTGTCAGTTCAAATTAGTTGGCTCGACTATATGAATCATCTATGTCCGTTCAACTTTATTCTACACCATTTCATTCTAATACTAAATAATTTGTCTTCCAATGCAAATTTGTGGTATAAGACAATAAGTTCAGTACAACAACAACAAACCTAGTATATTTTCACGGGTGGGGTTTTAGGGAATGTAGTGTCTCCGCAGATAAAGAATGTTTCATAGACTCTCGGCTCAGAAAAGGCGAAGACAATAAGATCAGCGGAAACACTAATTGTGTCATCCATAAATTCTTTCTACTGCCTAATCAATCAAATCATCCAATTCAGATTGCTATCAACTATCAAAAAGCAATAAAAACAGTAAAAGTTCAATCTTTTGACAGAAAATTTCAACGAAAAAGCTACCCAGAATAGTAAAAATTCAATCTTTACTGAAATTTTTACCATGCAGTACAATTCTTACCTGAGTTGCATGAAACTGCAACTTGAACACAACTTTGATCTTGTTCTTCTCACTCCTCCACCGCGCCGACTTGAACATTTTTACACTTTTACCCCTCACTTTATCTCATTTATAACACGCCCTTTTCACAGTTTTCGCCGGAGCTCACCGGAGCTCCGGCGGACACTGACGGAAAACTACCATGAAGCTGAAAAACACCAATTTCAATAAAATAAAAAATACCCAATTCGTGTTTTTCAGTGTAGAGCATAAGAATTGAGCTAAAAGAGTGAGAAAGTGACGCGTGGCACTGAGTTGACACAGTGGATGAATGTCAATATAAATGAGCTAAAACAGAGCAATTTACACACACACACAGTGGTTCAGAGTTTTTAGAGATTGAATTGTGATGAAAAGAATCAAGAATGTATTGAGAGGAGATAATACAGCAGATCTGATATGAGTATAATGGTGTTCTTGGCAAATTCACACACACAGTGGTTCTCTCTCTATGTTCTCTGTTTCTCTCTCTATACTTTTTTTTGGTTTCCACCCGATACCCGATGTCCGGTGGCCGGAATAGAGACACAGACTACATCAATTCGTGCCGCGTAGTCTCTCTCTATATCTTGCATGTCACAGAAGTCTACCACATTGTGAAAGTTTTATATAATATCTTTTTATTTACTTTAGCAAAATAATATACATTTCTTTCCACTTTTTCTATGATATTATTTGACAGGATACATAATGTTTTAGAAAAAATATACTTCCTCTATTTCAATTTATGTGAACTCATTTGATTGAGTACCAAGTTTAAGAAAAGAAAGAACACTTTTGATCGTGTAAAATGAGACACATATATTTTGTGTAGCTATAAATTATTATGTAAAGATAAATTGTTTCAAATAAGAAAAGAGGTTATTCTTTTTTGCATGGACTAAAAAGAAAATAGCTTCACATAAATTAAAATGGATGAAGTATTAAAAACTTGTAATTTCAAAATATATTACTATTAAATTTGAACGAATATAAAAATATATTATTAATAATATATTTAAAATATTTAAAGTAATTTTTTTTAAATATAAAAATATGTTATTATTACGAGTTAATATTGATATAACATAAAATGAAATAATGAGAGTAACTGATTTTATTGTTTTTGTTTGTCCACGATTTGGGAAGAAGAGAAAGGGAAACTAAAATACTATAGGTGAAGCTTCTTTTTGCTCTAAGATTATTATAAGATACCGACAGATTCGATATTAGGCAAAATCCTAAAGTAAATTAGGGAAAGGTGTAGTAAATGGCTATTAAGTATAATCAGTAGTAAATGACCAGTAATATAAAAATCTAATAATAGAGGATTTAATATGCATATACATGCATACTAGATACAACAAGGATTAAAGTAATTTCTTTTTAACAATTTGAGGGACCACAATGCACTAAAAAGAAGGTCGCTATGCATGGGGTTCGAAGAAAGATAAGGTCTATTGTAAGTTTTCTTACCCTATATCTCTATAATAGATTAATTTTATGGCTCGAACACGTAATTTCCTGAACACATGACAACAACCTTGCCAATTGATGGATAAGGCCAGACCACAAGAGTCTATTGTATGCAAATATGCTATTTTCACGACTCGAATACGTCACTTTCTGGTCACATGATAACAACTTTATCGGTTGCTGGGAAGGGTCAGAGCACATGATCTATTGTACGTAGACTTACCCAGCATTTCTGCAAAATGCTATTTTCACGACGCGACCTGAGACCCCCTAGTCACAGACAACAACTTTATCAGTTGCCTGGAAAGGTCAGATCACAAGGGAGGCTATTTCCATAGTTCGAACCCATGAGACCTCCCGATCACATGACAATAACTTTCCAACTACGTCAAGGCTCCCCTTCAGTGACCATAACGTGTGTGTGTGTGTGTGTATATATATATATATATATATACACTCCCTCTGTTTCATATTAAATGATGTACTTTCCTTTTTAGACTCTTCCAAAATAAAAGATACATTTCTAAATTTGGAAATAATTCAACTTTAAACTCTTTCATTTTATTCATTTACTCTTAATGAGAAGCTTTTATAGTCACACAAATATCATGGCCCCACAAATCTTTTACTCATTAAACTTTTAAGATCACAAATTTTAAAAAAAAATTCTTTTTAAATTTCGTGCCGAATGAAACTACTCATTTAATATGAAACGGATGGAGGGTATATTATTGACATAAATGCCATTCTGAATATATCTTGCTTAATTGGCACTTCAGGATGCAATTTCCACATTTGGCCATATTCACCTTTTTCAAGGAAATGACTGGTTCATGTTACATACATAATAATCACTGGATTTTTCTTTTCTGTAGCCTAGACAAGCATAGGATTCTAATACGCCCAAAAATCCTTATTTTTATACTTTTGTGGTTATAAATATTCGTCATTAAAATTTTCATATTATTTATATGGTCTTAGATGGTAAATCAATTTTTTATTTCTCAATTTTAAATATTTTTTAAGAGGATAAAGTAACTTATGAACAACACTTGCTAATGCTATTTTACCCTATAGAAGACCATCTATCCTATAATATCAACCGAAAAATTAAAGGGGTAGAACATTATTTAGTTGAATAGACTTTTATAGAGTTAGATCGTAGCGCATTTAAAATTTTAAGTTTATATTAAAAAAAATTATACTTTTAATGAGCTTTCTCGTATAAATATACGATATATGCTAAAATTACCGGGTTCACGTGAGTCTGTAACCTTTAATTTGCACTAGATTAGCCCCTGTTTATGTATACGAATAATCAAAAGACATATACACAATGTGTGTTTATTGGTTAAAACAAATTATTTGCCATGTTTTCTTAATTATATATATATATATATATATATATATATATATATATATATATATATATATATATATTAGGTCATTGGAAAAACAAAAAATCACTATCAAAATGTATGAAACTTTCCGGTATGGCATTTGCAAGTTGCAACAAATGCACGCCAACGTTGAAAAGTCCATTAACTGTTTTTTCCTTTTAGTGACTATATTTCACATGTCCAAGTCCAATTGTCATATCAAATTTTTCTTCGTTAGGAAACAAAAAATTAATGTTGTCATAATTTTTTTAGTTTTTAGCAACAAGGTTTCCACTTTTAGAAGATCAAGTATCCCCATTTAAACATAAATATACATGCATATTAAAAGCTTTTTGGCTCAAAAGTTATCAATATGCTTTCTGAGTAAATCAATTGAAATAGATCAAGAGCAAATCTTAGTTAAGGATAATTAACTTTATATCTGAGATAAATAATATGAATTTAAAGACATAGTTCAATATAAATGTTGATGGCGATTATAATCAGATTTAATAGCATAAATAAAGATGCATTAAGTAACAAAATATGAATAAAGAAAAAAATTTACCCGGTCTTCAGTGAGATGGATCTGCTTTCATTTCATAAAGATGAATGATAGATGTGTACAAGAACGTCATGACCCTTTTTAGATCCGATGAATGTATTGGATCACATATCCTCTCATTTTTTTGGAGAGTTATGTGTACATATTTTCTAGAGAGAGGGAGATGGAGATCTAGGAAGAGAGAGACCCCTCGTTTTAGGAAGTCCTCCCCTCGTATATATCAAGGGGGATATCCATAGAAAATCCTTAAAAAATATACATTTTACAGGGAATATTCAGTAGAATATTCCTTTTGAGTTTTCCAAAGCAAACTAGATGTTTCATGGCATGTACGTCCATAATCATTGATGACGGTCAGACCTTGGTGTGTACGTCCACAATCATTGATGACGGTCCGACCTTGGCATGTACGTCCATGACCATTGATGACGGTCCGATATTGGCGTGTACGTCCACGACCGTTGATGACGGTCTGACCTTGGTGTGTACGTCCACGACCGTAGGTGACGGTCCGGCCTTGGTGTGTATGTGTACGTCCACGACCTTAGATGACGGTCCGACCTTGGTGTGTACGTCCACGACCTTTGATGACGGTCCGACCTTGGTATGTACGTCCACGACCGTCGATGACGGTCCGACCTTAGTGTGTACGTCCACGACCATTGATGACTGTCTGAACTTGGTGTGTGTGTCCACGACCTTGTGCCGAATTTTTCTGATCTAATTTTGACTCACACAGTTAGTCCCTCCGCTTATTAAGGTCTCTTGGTGGAGCTCGATGAGCGGACTTCATTAATTATAGTTTGAGAAATTCGGATGTGGAGGTTGAATGTTGTTTCGTATGGGCCGAATGTTGATTCAGGCGAGGCCAAATGTTGATTCGGGCGAGGCAGAATATTGATTTAGGCGAGGCCAAAATGTTGATTCGAGCGAGGCCGAATGTTTATTCGGGCAAGGCCGCATGTTGATTTGGGCGAGGCCGCATGCTGATTCAGGCGAGGTCGAATATTATTTCGGGCGAGGCCGAATGTTGTTTCGGGCGAGGCCGAATGTTAATTCAGCGAGGCCGAATGTTGATTCGGGCGAGGCCGAATGTTTATTCGGGAGAGGCCGAATATTGATTTGAGCGAGGCCGAATGTTGATTCGGGCGAGGCCGAATTTTGTTTCGGGTGAGGCCGAATGATATTTCGGTCGAGGCCGAATTATTTTTGGCGATGGCCCTTGGCCTTAAAGGGTGCCATTTCGAACTTGTCGAAGTGTTAACCCGTCGTAATTCAATCGATGTCAAATTGTTCTTTTTGGAGAAGGATCTTGGCTTTAAAGGGTGTTATTTCGACTTATCGAAATGTTAACCCGTCATTGTTTGAGCGAGATCAAACTTTATTACACTTTGATGGCGAAGGCGCTTTGCCTGGGTTTTGGTTCAACCGTAGCTGAACTTACTGGCGAAGATACATAACCATGATTTAATGGCGAAGGCGCATAGCCTGAGTGCCAGTTCAACTGTTGTTAAACTTTGTCAATTTTGATGGCGAAGGCGCATAGCCTAAGTCTTGGTTCAACCGTAGTTGAACTTACTAGTAAAGGCACATATCCAGAGTCTTGGTTCAACCGTAGCTGAACTTATTAGTGAAGGCGCATAGCCTTGATTAAATGGCAAAGGCGCGTAGCCTGAGCCCCAGTTCAACTGTGGTTGAACTTTGTCAATTTTGATAGCGAAGGCGCATAGCCTGAGTCTTGGATCAACCATAGTTGAACTTGCCGGTAAAGGTGCATAGCCTTGATTAAATTGGCAAAGGCGCGTAGCCTGAGTCCCAGTTCAACTGTTGTTGAACTTTTTCAATTTTGATGGCGAATGCGCATATCTGAGTCTTGGTTAAACCGTAATTGAACTTACTTGTGAAGGCGCATAGCCTTGATGAAATTTCGAAGGCGCGTAGCCCGAGTCTCACTTCAACTATTGTTGAACTTTGTTAATTTTGATGGCGAATGCGCATAGCCTGAGTCTTGGTTCAACCATAGTTGAACTTACCAGCAAAGGCGCATAGCCTTGATTAAATGGCGAAGGCGCGTAGTCTGAGTCCCAGTTCAACTGTTGTTGAACTTTCTCAATTTTGATGGCGAAGGTGCATATCCTGAGTCTTGGTTCAACCGTAGTTGAACTTACTGGTGAAGGCGCATAGCCTTGTTTAAATGGTGAATGTGTGTAGCCTGAGTCCCAGTTCATCTGTTGTTGAACTTTGTCAATTTTTGATGGATAAGGCGCATAGCCTGAGTCTTGGTTCCACCGTAGTTGAACTTATTGGCGAAGGTGCATATCCTTTATTAAGTGGGGAAGGCGTGTAGCCTGAGTCCCAGTTCAACTGTTATTGAACTTTGTCAATTTTGATGGCGAAGGTGCATAGCCTAAGCCTTAGTTCAATCGTAGTTGAACTTACTGACGAAGGCGCATAGCCTTGATTAAATGGCGAAGGCGCGTAGTGTGAGTCCCAGTTCAAGCATTGTTGAACTTTGTCAATTTTGATGGCGAAAGCGCATAGCCTGAGTCGTGGATCAACCGTAGTTGAACTTACTGGTGTAGGTGCATAGCCTTGACTAAATGGAGAAAGCGCGTAGCCTGAGTCCCAGTTCAAACTGTTGTTGAACTTAGTCAATTTTGATGGCGAAAGCGCATAGCCTGAGTCTTGGTTCAACCATAGTTGAACTAACCAGCGAAGGCGCATAGCCTTGATTAAATGGCGAAGGCACGTAGCCTTGATTAAATGGCGAAGGCGCGTAATTTGAGTCCCAGTTCAACTGTTGTTGAACTTTCTCAATTTTGATGGCGAAGGTGCATATCCTGAGTCTTGGTTCAACCGTAGTTGAACTTACTGGTGAAGGCGCATAGCCTTGATTAAATGGCGAATGTGTGTAGCCTGAGTCCTAGTTCATTTGTTGTTGAACTTTGTCAATTTTTGATGGAGAAGGCGCATAGCCTGAGTCTTGGTTCCACCGTAGTTGAACTTACTGGCGAAGGCGTGTAGCCTGAGTCCGAGTTCAACTTTTGTTGAACTTTGTCAATTTTGATGGCGAAGGTGCATAGCCTAAGCCTTAGTTCAATTGTAGTTGAATTTACTGACGAAGGCGCATAGCCTTGATTAAATGGCGAAGGCGCGTAGCCTGAGTCCCAGTTCAACCATTGTTGAACTTTGTCAATTTTGATGGCGAAGGCGCATAGCCTGAGTCTTGGATCAACCGTAGTTGAACTTACTGGCGTAGGTGCATAGCCTTGACTAAATGGAGAAAGCGCGTAGCCTGAGTCCCAGTTCAACTGTTGTTGAACTTAGTCAATTTTGATGGCGAAGGCGCATAGCCTGAGTCTTGGTTCAACCATACTTGAACTTACCAGCGAAGGCACATAGCCTTGATTAAATGGCAAAGGCGCGTAGCCTGAGTCCCAGTTTATTTAATTTTGCTTGCATTGGAGAATATGATGTATTTCCTGGGGGAGTTCCGATTTGCTTAATTTTGCTAGTATTAAAGAATATGATGCATTTCCTGTTCGTATATTTCAGAAAATGCTCCTGCTTCTATTCCATTTAGGGAAATAGTTAAAACAAAATAAAAGCATTTGTTACCTCAGTTTGATCACGTTCCTTTCTCCGGTTATGCTTTTAGTGCCGCTACTAATTTGGCGTGGTTGTCCGCTTTAGCAAAGTTTTATGTCTATAATTTATATTTGTTGTTGTAAAGGCTTTGAAGATATGTTGATAGTTCTAGAAATTATTGTTCGGGATATGTGAGCTGCCTGAACCAAGCTGATTATTGCCGGTGTCATAGTAGCCGCCGGTCAAGTCGGTATTCGCTGGCCAACCATCGCCTAAACCAGAATGTCCTTGCCAGTTCATTCTCTGGTCTTGTGGTAAATAACCAGAACGTTGGCCTATGAGATAACTAAAAAAATTCCATTCTATAAGGGGTCAGTAAAGGGATATCTGGTTTGCTTTCTAGAACTTGAGCAGCATTCTTTTTCGGTCTGAGTTTTTCCTGTTTTCTGTCACACTACTTTCTTGTTTTATCAAAGCTTTATTTGTAGCAAAGCAGAAAAAGTGAAATGTGTATCAAGTGGAGCCACAAAAATGAGTGTAAATGGTCCCACAAAAATGAATATGCATGTTATTTGATTTTGTGCCTACATTCATTCTCCTTCTGTTTTTGAAAGAAAATTATTCACATTGACTTCTCATTTTCTCCAAAAATAGAAGGGGAAAAAGGAGGAAAGAATGAACTCACTTGACTCTTGATATCACTTTGAATGTGTGTACGAACCAATAATGCTATCTACCAACGCAAGCACTAGAAAAACATACTCCCTCCGTTTTAATTTATGTGAACCTATTTTCTTTTTGGTCTGTGCCAAAAAGAATTACCACTTTCCTTATTTGGAAACAATTTACCTTTATGCAATGATTTATAGCCACACAAAATATATGTGCCTCATTTTACACCACAAGATCAAAAGTTTTCTCTCTTTTCTTAAACTCCGTGTCCAGTCAAATGGGTTCACATAAATTGAAACGGAGGGAGTAGTTGGCAAGAAGTAAAATCATTCCATTGGTCGACAGTGAGTCATTATTCTCTTTTAAGAGAGATTTTTACCAAAAGACTCTTGCAAGTCTCCTTTTAAGACCGCAACCAAGACTTTTTGACCAAAAGGATTATGTAATTTTTGATCTAGAAGAAACTAAAATTTTAACTAGAAAATCTCCACAGACGGCGCCAAATTGTTTGGCTCAAAAGTTATGAATATACTTTCCGAGGTAATCAATCGAAATAGATCAAGAGTAAATCCTAGTTAAGAATAATTAACTCTATATCCGAGATGAATAATACGAATTTAAAGACATAGTTCAATATAAATGTTGATGGCGATTATAATCAGATTTAATAGCATAAATAAAGATGCATTAAGTAACAAAAATATGAATAATGGAAAAGATTCACCCGGTCTTTAGGATACGGATCTTCTTTCTTTTCATAAAGATGAATGATAGATGTGTACAAGAACTTCATGACCCTTTTTGGATCTGATGAAAGTATTGGATCACATATCCTCTCATATCTTTGGAGAGGTATGTTTACATATTTTCTAGAGAGAGGGAAAGGGAAATCAAGACAGAGAGAGACCCCCGTTTTAGGAAGTCCTCCCCTCCTATATATCAAGTGGGGTATCCATAGAAAATCCTAAAAAATATACAATTTACAGGGAATATTCGGTAGAATATTTTTTTTGAGTTTTCCAAAGCAAACCAGATGTTTCATGGTCTGTATGTCCACAATCATTGATGACAGTCCGACCTTGGTGTGTATGTCCACGACCATTGATGATGGTCTGACCTTGGCGTGTAGGTCCACAACCGTTGATGACGGTCCGACCTTGGCGTGTACGTCCACGACCGTTGATGACAGTTTGACCTTGATGTGTACGTCCACGACCGTAGATGACGGTCCGGCCTTGGTGTGTACGTCCACGACCGTAGATGACGGTCCGACCTTGGTGTGTACATCCACGATATTTGATGACGGTCTGACCTTGGTGTGTACGTCCACGATCGTTGATGACGGTCCGACAATGATGTGTACGTCCACGACCATTGATGACTGTCCGAACTTGGTGTGTATGTCCACGACCACGATCTTGTGCTGAATTTCTCTGATCTAATTTTGACCCACACAAAAGCTATTCAATTTCTCACCTTTAATTAGCATATTCAATTTCTTTACATTCACTAAACTTTATCGATTAAAATAATAAAGTCACAAAATTATCTTTTGTCATATTAAGCTAACTGAATTTTAGTTATTATAACAGTATAGTGAATAAATATTATACACTTTAACGACAAAATTTATCCTTAAGTTGACTTTAATGCTATTCTAGTAAAGTTTAATGTTGTGATTTTATTAGTTTTTTATGTGAGAAAAAAGTTTTTTAGACTTTGCTAATATAGTGGATAAATTTTAGTTACTTTAATCTGATAAAAGATAATTTGTAGCTTTATTGTAATTGTGGATAATGTTCCATAACCGGAAAGTGAAATTAGCCCTATTTATTTTTTTTAGTAAAATAAAATCGTTATATAATTGTGAGAAAAATTGGCTTAAAGCTTGAATTGCCTAAAATCTACGTAACATAGAGATTTCAAACTAAATATAAAGAGAGAAAGAGCTGGAAAGAACGTGACAAGAAAGCAAAAAACGAATATAAATTACCAAGGAACGTGCTATAGGAAAGTTTATTAAAGAAATTAAATGTATCATTAATGCTAAATAATGATACCGAAGTACAATATATAGATTCTACTAGTAAGTAACTTGACCTTGAATTTTCAGTACAACTGGTATATCGTGAACAGAATATGGTTGCTGATAAGCTAGTTAAGTATGGTGCACAACAACATTGGAGGACTGCTAAATTTTTGAATCTCTACCACGTTTTGTGATGTCAAGAATTGCTATCAACAATTCGGCATGTTAGTAGTAATATTATTAAACATGTTTGTAATTATCTAGTACCTTTATTGGCTCCTACTTTATCTAATAGGATAGAATCTCCACTAGGGAGTATGTACTCTTGTAGGTCTAATCTTGTAATCCAAATGCCGTGTAGGCATCCCAAACTCTAAACTATGTAAATTTTGTTATATATAATATGCATATAGTTCCTACCAAAAAAAAAAAATTGACCTTTATAGCAATTAGTAATTAATATAAGGGTTTTGGTCGAATGGCAAAAGCACAACATGTGATGTTTGAAGTACAAGACATGTATCACGAATATGAACTTTCTCACGAAAAAAAGTCTAATTTAAATGGGGAAAGATAAAATAACCCGACTTATTATCCGTCAGATTTAAAATCTTACGTAGCCTTTAGAGAGTATTTCGGTAATAATAGTAAAGTGATTATTTAAGAGTTACAAATAGAGCAGGATACCGTTGTAATTAAACTACTACTCTATAACCAATAATAGAGTCAGTATTGATGCAAAAACTCTGACTTTTTTTTAACGTATGGGACTCATTGTTTTGTGTTAGGTGGAATAATTAATAGCTTACAGATACAGCTAACTAAGAACTAGTTAAATACTGTGTAATTTAATCAGAAATTAATTATCGAAAGATTTGTTTGGTAGAGACTTAAATTTTATTTAAACAACAAAATACAATTGAACTCTCATTAGTCAGGATGACACATAACTCAACCCGCTAAGTAAGCCAATTAACAATCATCCAAGTTAATGAGATTTTCAAGAAAGAAATGATAATAAAACTATTTTTATACAAGAATTCGTGACAACTAATAGTACAAATCATGAACTTCTAAGATTTTAGAGTTTACAAAGCTAGTGTAAAAATAAATACATCATCTCTCTGAATTATACATGAAACAAATTTTTCGTAAGTCTAGAGTACCTTAAAAATGGTGGCTATATATATACATGGGTATATAGTTGGCCGATTTTGGAGTTGTTCTTTTCCTTGGAATTTCACCCACCCGAAATTCTCTCTTTTCGAATATTATTTGAGTAATACAATAGAAGACTATTGAACGATTTTGGATATCTTCAAGAAGTAACTCGTATAATTTTTGTATATATTAATTATTTAATTTACACGTCAATATAATAATTGAATTGCTTCCGCTACGTACAAACACCGTAAACAGTATACTGCAGGGTAGTGATAGGATGATCGATTTTGATATTGCCTTCAGTAATGTACATGTAAATAAGGACAAATGGGAGATATAGATATATAGGAGAAGAAGGATAAATGGGTTGTTTTTAGTTTTATGATCGTATCGCTTTTTTCTTTATACATGGGAGATTTATATTTATATATAAGAGATCTGTCTTTTACACATAAGAAATCTAAAAAGGTCATTTTCTTAAATTTAAAATTATAAAAGGCCATGATATAAATGAGAGCGTTACTGTATTAAAACACAAAATCAGAAAACTGTTAGAAGAAGAAAAGAAACTGGAAAAATAGTAAAGATAAGAAATATTCTGAGCCCATAATTTGCTTGTGTGTCCTTAAGGAATTCTAACCCCCTCACACGTTGCCAAGGTAAGAGATTAAATCCTCCCAGGATGAAACGGAATAAACCTTCCTGCAACAGTGTCAATACAAACTGCGGGATACCAACGAACTCAAAGAACGGAGCAAAATCATACTTACAAATTTGAGAGACAGAGACTGCGAATTAGAATATAGTATTTTCAGAAAGAAGGAGGTTCTGTAATATTTTTGGTGTGTTAAAAACAAAGCCATATCTCAGAATTTATAGGCAATTATTGGAAGAGGTGTGATGTTTGTTCTGGAAAAGGTGTCTGTTTAGAAGTTTACGCGTCGTGCCGCGGTCCTACCGCGGTTACACCGGGATCGCGACCAGACTAGCCTTCTGAATCTGCAGCAGTGTTCTGGCACGGTCCTACCGCGATTACGCCAGGACCGCGACCAGACTATCCTTCTGAATCTTCAGTAGTGATCTGGCATTTAATTAAATATTAAATAAATCTTATCCAAAAATAATCTTATTGATCGATCATTTTTCCAAATCCAAATCCAAAGCCAAAGCCAAAGCCGAGCTGAGCGAGCGACGACGACGGTGCGAGGGTTTATTTTCTTCAACTCCTTTTAAGAGCTTTAAGAAGTGATTATATATATAAGCACACAAATGTAGTTGTCCCCCACCAATGAGGGACAAAGTGCAAGTCAAAAGCTCACTTCATTCAAATTTTTCATTTTCCTCCTTGTTATTACCCTTCAATTCCAATTCCCTCTCTAGTTAAGTCTTTTGTAAGTGGATCCGCCATATTATCCTTTGATCTTACATAATCAATAGTGATAATTTCACTAGAAAGTAGTTGTCTAATGGTGTTAAGTCTTCATCATATATAACGAGACTTTTCGTTATACATAATGCTCTCTGCTCGTCCTATTGCAGCCTCACTATCGCAATGTATGCAAATATGAGCCAAAGGTTTTGGCCAGAACGGAATGTCTGCTAAGAAATTTCGAAGCAATTCAGCTTCTTCACCGTCTTTATCCAAAGCTATAAACTGTGATTCCATTGTAGAGCAAGGGATGCACGTTTATTTGGAAGACTTCCAAAATACTGCTCCTCCGCCAATAGTAAAAATATATCCACTTATGGAATTTGTTTCTGTTGAGCCGGTTATCCAATTTGCATCTCTATATCCTTCGATCACTGCAGGATATTTATTGTAGTGCAAAGTGTAGTCTTGGGTATATTCCAAATATCCCAGAACTCATTTCATTTCACTCAGTGATGTTTGTTTGGATTACTTGTGAATCGACTAAGTTTACTTATTGCACAAGCTATATCTGATCGTGTACAATTCATGATGTACATTAAGCTTCCTAACACACGAGCATACTCCAATTGAGACGTACTTTTACCTTTATTCTTTATAAGATGATGATTTAAGTCAATTGGAATTCTTGCACTTCTAAATTCCAAGTGTTTGAATTTTTCAAGTACTATTTTCACGTAATGTGATTGAGACAAAGCAAGACCCTAAGGATTCATCTAAATTAATTCCTAGAATTACATCGGCAAGTCATAAGTCTTTCATATCAAACTTACTAGCAAGCATACGCTTAGTAGCTTGAATGTCGGCAATGTCTTTGCTCATTATTAGCATATCATCAACATATAAGCAAACAATGACTATATGATTTGAAACGTTCTTAATGTAAACACATTTATCATATTCATTAATCTTAAAGTCATTTGGCAACATTATTTGGTCAAATTTTGCATGTAGTTGCTTGGGTGATTGTTTTAGTCCATAAAGGGACTTAACAAGTCGACAGACCTTTTTTTTTCGGAACCACAAACCCTTCAGGTTGGTCCATGTAAATTCTTCCTCTACATCACCATTTAAGAAGGCTATTTTTACATCCATTTGATGGATTTCAAGACCATACAAGGCAGCTAACGCTATTAGCATCCGAATGGATGTAATTCTCGTTACCGGCGAGTATGTGTCAAAATAGTCAAGACCTTCTCGCTGTCTAAATCCTTTGACAACAAGTCATGCCTTGTATTTGTTAATAATACCATCGTCTTTCATTGTTTTTCTTGAAATTCCATTTAAAACCCAATGTTTTGTTACCTGGAAGAAGATCAACCATTTCCCAAGTATGGTTGCTCAATATGTATTTTATTTCACTATTGACAACTTCTTTCCAATACTGTGCTTCTGAGGAAGACATTACTTCCTTGAAGGTACGAGGCTCATTTTCTAGCAGAAAAAGTCAAAATATCTGGACCGAATGAAGTAGACGTCCGTTGACATTTACTTCTTCTCGGATTTTTCTCATTAGGCATCCATCTGTTATTTTCTCCCGAGGTCATTTTCACTTTTGGTAGGTCACTTTACTTTCCTTTTTATACGGATAAATAGTTTCAAAGAATTCAGCATTATCTGATTCTATTATCGTATTAACGTCAATCTCAGGATTTTCTGACTTATGAACCAGAAAATGATATGCCTTGCTATTGGTTATATATCCAATAAATACACAATCAAGAATTTTTGGACCTATCTTAACCCTTTTATATTTAGGAACTTGTACCTTAGTTAAACACCCCCACACTTTGAAGTATTTCAAGCTGAGCTTCCTTTCTATCTATTTTTCATAGGGAATGGAATGCGTTTTACTATGAGGTACACAATTGATTATTCGGTTAGTTGTAAGTATAGCTTCCCCCCATAAGTTCTGTGGTAAAGCATAACTTATCAATAACGCATTCATCATCTCTTTTAATGTTCGATTCTTTCTCTCCGCAATTCCATTTGATTATGGAGAGTAAGGGGCAGTTCTTTGGTGAATAATGTCATTTTCCAAACATACTTCTTCAAAAGGAGATTCATATTCTCCACCCCTATCACTTCTTATCATTTTGATCCTTTTGTTTAGTTGTGTTTCAACTTCACTCTTGTATTGCTTGAAAGCATCAATTGCCTCATCTTTACTATTAAGTAAATAAATATAGCAATATCTCGTGCTATCATCAATAAAAGTAATAAAATACATTTTTCCACCGCGAGATGATGTTGACTTGATGTCACAAATATCTGTGTGAATTAAGTCTAAAGGACTTAAATTCCTTTCAACGGACTAATAAGGATGCTTAACATGCTTTAATTCCACACATATTTGACATTTGGAATTAATACAATTAAATTTTGGCAATACTTCTAAATTTATTATTTTTTGCAATGTTTTGAAGTTGACGTGACCTAAGCGTGAATGCCATAAAGTGTTTTACTCAAGTAAGTAAGAAGAAGCATTAACTTTATTGATAGTGTAAGGCCCCGTAAACTTTTTGTGCATAAAACCTAGTAGCTATGGTGTCATGATCCGAATAATGTGTTAGGAATGCGTAAAATTCTTCGCGGCAAGCTTGCGAGCCGCGGTTCGGACCCTTGGTAGTGATTTAAGTTTCAAAAATGTAGAGAATTAATTTTTTCCGAAAAGTGTCAAATTTGCGGTCAAGAATGCGACCGCAAACTTGTTATGCGGACCGCATTCTTGCCGCAAAGCTTTCCAGAAAGTCTCCCAAAATCATGTCAAAAATGCGGTCGATATGCGATCGCATAATGAATCTGCGGTGCACTTTGCGACCGCAGATCAAGAATGCGGACCGCATATTGGTCGCATTCTGTAACAGAACTTGTGTAATTTTGAGGCCATTCTGCGGTCACTATACGGACCGCATGTTGATTCTGCGGTCGCAAAGTGCACCGCATAATTGACCCGGTCCAGATTTTTGTAACATTTTGACCCGATCTCTTCTTTAATATAACACCTTTCTTCTTCATTTTATCATATCATCTTACCAAAATTAGAGAGAGAAGAGAGGGTTTTTAGAGAGAGAAATCTTTCATCTTCAAAGATTGTTCCAACCATCTTAATTCCAAGGGATCCTAGGGCAAGGATTAAACTTCCCCAATCTTTTCAAGGTAAAAACCCTAACTATTTTCTTTGATTTTCAGTTTTAAATTGGGTAAAGAGAGGTTTGCATATAATAGCTTTTGAAAATAGAATTTTTACACTCATGCACGATTATTGAACTTGATTTCTAGTAAAAAGAAGTGAGTAGAAGTAAGAGTCTTCAAGAACAAGGTTGGCAAGAGTAGGATATCTTGGGTAAGCATAAAGTAGGAAGAAAAATCATCACCAGGTATGTATGGCTAATTTTGATTCTTGTGAAATCGCCTATATGTGTGAAATTTGTTTGGTTAGTGTTAATTTGACAAATTGTGTGAAATTCTCAAAGTTGTTGTTGAAATATGAGTGATGTGGTATAGAATATGAACCGAAAATTAAATGAGAGTCGAAATGGGTAAAGAATTATGAATAATGATTATGATGGCCTATATGGCACCTTGTGTAAAACAAACGAAACGCTTGAGAAATTGTTTATTGTGGAAAGAGATGAAACGCTTGAATTGTGGAAATATTGTAACATGGTTGTGATATTGATTTGAAAAATAATTGAGAACATGAAACAATGTGCAAGTTGCTTATTTGAACTTGTTGAAACTGTGTGTAGTACCTTATCTGCTGTTTGAAATTGTTGTGTTTTAAACTGTAAGGCGGGGTCGTGTTGCGCGCCGCAACGTGAGGAAATAAGGTGTGGGTCGGGGTGATAAGGGTGGCCGAGGTAATAAGGGTGGTCAGGGGCAATAAGGATGGAAAGCGATCGAAATCGCTATTGAAAATTGATACAAAAATCAATGATGTGAAATTGTGAAAGGAGACAGCAGGAGAGTTTGCAACCTGGGGGGCATTGATTGCCCCTATGTTTGACTACTTGCAATTTATGTTGTTGATTGGTTGTTGTTCTATTTGTTGACCTTGAATGTGCTTATGTTGAGGCTTATCTGAAATGAGTAAAAGGTGGAAAACATGGTTGGCTGGCTTGATTAGTTTTAATGTAATTTAATGGCTTGAGTTTACTTGGGACAAAGTTTGTCCATACATACCAGTACAATTCAAGTGTACTGACGTCCCTTTTGTCGGGGACGCTACATTCGTGTTATGATTGTAGGTGGATCAGTAGCGAGCACTTCAGCTCATCGGCGGTAGTATCCTTCTCCTTCCACTCTGCCCGTTTTGGTGAGCCCCTTTCTTCCTTGGGGCCCTGTGTGGTTCATGCCACTTTTGTACAGATTTCATTTTGGTTTTGTAAGGTATAGCCGGAGCCTTGTTACCAGCAAGTATTGTATTCCCTTTTTTGTATCCTAGAGGCTCTGTAGACATGTAAACTATGGGACTCCAGTATTATGTATACATTATGTTATGTCGGGCGTTGTAAAAACTGCAAACTTGTTAATGAATCACTCGTATGGTTTTATTTGTTTAATGTGAAATCATTCATGGTTAGTAAGATATTTGCTTAATGAGAAACAATCAACACAGGGGTAACGCGTGGGAATGAAAGGCACCCAGGTCCGCTTGACTAGGGCAACCCGGTCAGGCGCCGGTCATGTTCCCCGATTTGGGGCGTGACAGATAGGAACTGCTATTATATTTAGCTTAAAAAGGCCCTCATTCAGGTAACCTTTTCCTACATACATATCATTCTTACTTAGTACAACACTATTAGAAACAAAAATACATTTGAATCCATTCTTGACAAGAAGTGAGGTAGACACAAGATTCTTGCGAATTTCTGGAACATGCAAAACTTGGTTTAGAGTCACTATTTTTCCCGACGTCATCTTCAACGCAATCTTTCTAACTCCTTCAATTTTCGCTGTAGACAAATTTCCCATGAAAATTGTCTCGTCGGGTCCTGCGGGGGCATAAGAAGAAAATAACTCTTTGTTAGCAAAAACATGGCGGATGGCTCTAGAATCTATCCACCATTCTTTAGGATTTCCTACCAAGTTGCATTCAGACAACATGGTACACAAGTTCTCCATTTCTTTAGCATTTTCAATCATGTTATCTTGATTCTTCTTCTTCTTCTTATCATTATTTGGTGCACGACAATCCACGACCTTATGCCCAGATTTTCCACATTTGTGCTAATTATCCTTGAACTTTTTCTTGCTTGGGTAATTCTTTGGTCCACAAGCCTTCTTTCTCTTCTTGTTTTGTGGCGCCTCCTCAACAATGGTAGCCCTTATTATTGTCGATTTTTCACGTGACTTCTTTTCAGCATTTTTGTTGTTCTTCTATCCTCAAACGCACAATCAAGTCTTGAAATGGCATCTCCTTCCGCTTGTGTTTTAGATAGTTCATAAAATCGAGATAATTTCTCAATGAAAGCGGCGACTAAAAAGGCCTCATTAATGACCATATCTTCAACAATAAATTTATAATTAATAACAAGATAAATTTTATTAATAAATTTATTGATTCTGGTCATACCTTCAGCATGGAGGTCATGCACAATAACTTGTAAGTCTTGGACTTGAATTATGACCAACCTAGTGTCAATCATCTTAAAATCCAAAAACCTTGCAGCCACAAACTTCTTAAGTTCGACATCCTCAGTCTTGTACTTTTTCTCATACGCATTCCATAACGCTTTTGAAGTTTCCATGACACTATAGATATTGTATAAGCTATCTTCCAAACAACTCAAAATGTAGTATTTGCACAAGAAATTGGAATGTTTTCATGCTTCAGTTACAACAAATCGTTCGTCATCTCGAATATTTTCAGCCAGGAGAGGAGGATCCTCCTCGATGAATCGCTGCAAACTCAACGTAGTAAGATAGAAGAGTATCTTCATTTGCCAGCGTTTGAAGTCGATACCGGAAAACTTTTCGGGTTTTTCTGATGGTGCCATAGCATGAGCATAAGTTGAATGGCTTGATGAGCCAGCAACATCTATAACAGTAGTACCCGTTCCCGCAATATTTCCATTAGTTTGGTTTTCATTCGTCATTTTTCTGTAGAGTTGGAACCAAAACAGACAGTGAAGTTTTGATATCTTCAACTGAATACCAATCCAAACATACAACACGTAACAATGGTGAAGTTTTTATATACTTCAAATCCGTACGTTTATTATTTCGGTAAGTTTTGATATACTTTTAATCGGACATAACAATTATTGGAGTAGAAAGCACGAAGGCTTTAGTCTCCAAAATAGTACACAAAATATAAATAACAGCTTATTATATATTTCAACACAGAAACGTTAATAAAAGTCCTTAAGCTTGAGAGCGTTACTGTGTTAAAATACAAAATCAGAAAATTGTTAGAAGAATAAAAGAAACTGGAAAACAGTAAAGATTAAGAAATATTCCAACTCCATAATTTGCTTGTGCGTCCTTAAGGAATTTTAACCCCCTCACACGTTGCCAAGGTAATGGATTAAATCCTCCCAGGATGAAACGAAATAAACCTTCATACAAAAGTGGCAATACAAACTGCAGGATACCAACAAAGTCAAAGAACGGAGCAAAATCACACTTACAAAATTGAGAGAGAGAGAGAGACTGTGAATTAGAATAGAGTATTTTCAGAAAGAATGAAGTTCTATAATAGTTTTGGTGTGTTAAAAACGAAGCCATGCCTTAGAAGGTATAGGCAATTATTGGAAGATGTGTGATGTTTGTTCTTGAAAAGGTGTCTGTTCAGAAGTTTACGCGTCCTGCCGCGGTTACGCCAGGACCGCGGTCAAACTAGCCTTCTGAATCTGCAGCAGTGTTCCGGTGCGGTCTTACTGCGGTTACGCCAGGACCGCGGCCCAGATTATCCTTCTGAATCTTCAGCAGTGATCTGGCATTTAATTAATTATTAAATAAATTTTGTCCAAAAATAATCTTATCAATCATTTGACAAAGCCGAAGTCGAGCGAGCGACGACGACGGCACGAGAGTTCATTCTCTTCAACTTCTTTTAAGAGCTTTAAGAAGTGATTCTATATATAAGCACAAAAATGTAGTTGTCCCTCACCGATGAGGAACAAAGTGCAAGTCAAAAGCTCACTTCATTCAAAATTTTTATTTCCCACCATTTCTAATTTATACTCTTAGACTTTTTAAAGCCCAATGCTTGAAGTCATGGTAAATTAATTTTGCCTACCAACATATATTTGTAAACATGTGTATGGTTACATCGATATGTAACATTTATGTGTATGTATTCTGTCAACAGAGTACTGAAAAAGCAAGCCAAAGTCATCTCACTAAATATGTTATATATACACTGATAATAGAGAAAATTATATACATGGACAACAGCAACAACTTATTATAATCTTACATGTGAGGTATGGAAAAGGTAGGATGTACGCATCCTTACTCCTACCCCGGAGGATAAAAAGACTGTTTTTGATAGACCATCAGCTAAAGAAGATGAAAGAAGCCCTGATAGTAAAATTATATACACAAACTAACAGTACTGAAAATTTCTTATATTATCATGTCAATCGTCAAAAAGCTAACTACAAATAATCGTATATTCTAAAATGTGAGACTACATAGGAGTAGTAATTAACTTAGAAAAATAAAGCAGGTCCTGCTATTACGGTTAAAATACACTTAAAAGTAACTAAATATTGCCTAAGATCCATAAAAAATTATATTAGTAATCTGGAAAATTAAATATACCATGTCATTAATTTTACAATTGTCTAAGTAATTGAAATTAATGTAAAAAATAATTAATTTGCACTGTTATAATACATCTATAAGCTAATCTTGTGTATATGTGAAAGAGCTTTGTTACTCTTATATGTCAAACTAACTGCTTCCATCTTTTACATTGTGGCCAAGTAAATTAGGCTGTCGTCAACAGCAGCAACTAGTATATTCAGTGTAGTCCTACAAATGGACTCTCGGATAGTGTGTATGCAGCGTTGCCCCTGTTTTGAAAAGTAAAAAATAAGGTCATCTTCAACCTTTGGAAATGATAGTGGACAGAGATGAAACTAAGATTCGAAATTTATGATTTATAAATTTGTCATCAAAGTTATAAAGTTCGTATTAATAATTAGGTTTATATTTAAATATATGTACATATTTGTTAAATTTTCTAAAATACATATAAAATTTCAAGAAAAAAATTACTGAATTTTCATTTGAACCCATACGCAATACTCTAGCCCTACATATAGATACAAAGGAATGAACCAAAGCACATGTTGTTTAGTGGACCACTTTCTATTATTTGTCACTTGTCCTTCTGTACTACACATATACAATAAAGAGTTCATGTGTGAGGTTTCCTCAATTGATGGAAAACTAGATTATAGCTGCATTTATTTCGTAAATATTCTTAAACGGAATTGGAATTTAATATTAGTCGTCAAAAGTGCATTGGTCCACTCTTCTAGATAATTAAAATGCATTAATGTGTTTGCTGAGTATAAAATCTATAGTTGAATCCAATTTTGTTGACATGAGAAGTGCTAGTTGTTTACTCTTAAAAATAGATAACAATTAAATTTATAAATAATTTTAAGGATACGTGAATTAATTTAATACAAATAACTAATGACAACTAAGCATATAAAAGACACAATATATAATCAAAACCAATGATAAGAGTGATCCCGACTCGATTAATGGCTCAATGAAGAAACTGCCTCCGATTCGAGGCTTGTACTTATGAAGAACAAATAAACAAAAATAAGGGCTTTGAGTAACAGAGAGAATGAAAATAAATCGTCTTGGTATGCGTGTTACAACGTGTCTGATGAATAATAAGCACACCCTTTATATAGTAGGAGAGTTTTACCCTAAGTACAATCTTAAGAAGTGTAAAAACTTTCATTTAGTTAATCACTAATTTTATGCCAATAGGGGCCGAAATTCACACCGTGATATCCGGTTGGGCATAGATATCACGGCCTTTTGTTGGTCGTGTAACATTGTCTGGTATTGCTCTCCGAGTTCTCAAGGTTCGAATCGGGCCTGGGAGAGGTGATCCCAATGACCCCGAGGGCAGGTGTTTAGCTCGAGCTCCATTACGAGAGACTCCTCCCTCTGACTCCGGTTACTCGTGACATGTCCCTGCTCCGTTTGCTTGGTTTTACCCGTGTATACTAGTCTGCCAATATTGGGTAATAGATGATAATAAGTGTACCTAATAAAAATATAATTTTGGTAATTAGTACATGTTTTCTTAAACCTCCCATAAGGCTTCTTTATTTCTTCATGTTCAAAAAAAATAAGACCGTTTAGATCCGTTGGGACCCAATCTCATCCATTTTATTTTTTGAAAACGTGGACTTGTATCATAACACAGATATTTATTTATTGAAATATTGCTCATGATCATAGTTTATATAGAAATAGGTCGATTTTGTTGAAAAATCCAGGTTATAACAATAAATTTAGTTTTCTAATTGTGAAACGTTTAATTACCCGAATGTATCAACAGAATAAGATTTTTCGATTTTCTAAAAGGAAAAATCTAAAAGGAGCTTATAATGAAATTGGTTATTGAGTAAATCTTCTTAGAGTTAATTCGAACTTGAGCCTGAATGTTGAATCCGCTTTTTTTTATTCTTTCTCTTTCCTCCCTATTCTAAAAAAGGGTTGATTCAATAAAAAAATCTAACCTAAATCAAATTAAGGATTCCCTGAGTAAGAAGAATTGTGATAAATCAAAATTCTATATCGCTATATTAATCCTTATGTTCTAGAATTTTCGGGGCGGAGTGGAAGAAGGGGGGATTCTCGAACGCGGAAAGGATCCAATGAATTCGAAAGAATTGAACGAGGAGCCGTATGAGATACAATTTGAAGGATTTTGTAGGTTCATTGATCAAGGTTGGACGGAAGAACGGAACATGTATCACACGTATAAAATCTGAGAAAATCTCACATTGAATATTCTACCATAATGGGCATTCAAGAATCAGAATTTTTGGCTTAATTCTTCTTCTGATGATCGATTCAACCTCTGATCAAAAAGATATACCTTGGTTATATTTTATCTCTTCAACAAGTTTAGGCTCTGATTGCGTGTTGGGCCGGTTCGATAGCTCTGTATGAATTACCCGTTTTTTATCCTTCTGATCATGTGTAGCCGTTAATACGAATAAGAGAAACTCTGTTATAGCCATTTCTGTACATTCAATGTACTCTACGAATAGAGGAATACGAATTAAGAATTCTCACAACAACAAAGTCTACTCGACACAATTCCGTGTTAATGAAACTTAACCACAGGGTAACCTGAAAATCCTTAGCAAAATTCTTTTAATATAAATTAGCAATCATTTTACCACGTTACCAATTAAATAATTATTATGGATATTTACTTATAATATTCTTATGTGTTTAAATTATATTGCGTCAGTAGAAACATTTTATACTTCAGTTTACATTTACGTACTGTAACATATTTGTTTTATTTTTAAAATTACAAATTCTAACATTTTAAATTACTGATCAATATGGACAACCTGTAAATTCTCTGCTCCACAGATTTGGTCTACATGCTGAGATGGACAGAGACGTTTGTCATGTGGGGGTTTGCAAATTCTGACCTGTCTTGCACGTGATAATTATTTTCTCACTTTTATTTATGATTTTACGAGATATGCAGTAAAATACACATTAATTATGTATTATTATTTGACACTAATGTTATTGTTTTAAGCTCCATTTGCTAATGTCACGAATAATGTCATTACCTACCTGACCAGACTACGCCCTTCGTTATGAGCTTAGAGACGTGTTTGTATTAATGTATATATCCTCGTGGGAACTATATTATAGAATTATGAATGTATTTATGTATATACTTATGACATCCGAATTAAATAAAGTGAATTCGATCTAACCTGTTGCGTCTACTCTAGATCCGTTACTGTATTTTCAAAACAAATTGGACCTCTTTGCCCCTTATTGTTGTGCTTACACTGTAGAATGTGATATTGTTTCTGAATTCAACTATGAAAGAAAGTGGGGTGGGTGAGGGTGGGGGATGAAGGTAGGGAAACCTCTTCATTATATGAGCACCTTGTGTTGTCTCCCTTATATATATATATATATGCACATTCACTTATGATTGCACCTTCTCAACTTGTTTACTTTAATGATAGAAAAATCTCAATTTGATCTTTTCCTTCTTTCTTTTGCCTTTTTCACCATTTACCTTTTTGACGATCCAGAGGGTTATCATCAGTTTTCCTCATATGTTTTATACTTCCGAGACCTTGAAAACCTCATTTTATATTGTCTCAATTTGCATGCGCAGTCCGGACGCGTAGCCGAAAAAACTTTGTGCTAGAATATGTGAATTCCATGAAAATTTTGAAAAATTTTGATATTAATATTGATATAGTTGACTTTGGTCAATATTTTTGGTAAACGGACCTGGACCCAAGTTCGACGGTACCGAAAGGTCCGTAGAAAAATATGGGACTCGGGCATGTGTCCGGAGTCGAATTCCGAGGCCTATAGCCCCAGATATGAATTTTCCTGTTAAATTATTTTTCTGAAATTATTAAGGAAACTGAAAATAAAAATTAATTAAAAGACTATGGAATCGTGCTCGTATTTTGGTTCCGACGCCCGGTACAAGTCTTATATATTATTTAAGCACTTTCTGCAAAGTTTGACGGAAATCGGACGTCATTTGACATGTTTTGAACTATGTTCCAAGTTTGAAAGTTTATGGAGTTTAAAAGAAGAAATCATGAATTTAAGGCTTGATTCTATGAAAACAATATTATATTGGCGATTTGATCGCGCAAGCAAGTTCGTGGTATATTTTTGAGGTTGTGTGCATGTTTGGTTTAGAGCCCCGAGGGCTCGGGTGAAAATTGGATAGGTCACGAGAGCAATTTTTGAAATAAACCACAGCTAGTATTTTTTCCCCAGCTGGTATCTTCACAAATGCAAAGATATGTATCGCAATTGCGAAGCCCCAATCTCAAATGCAAGCTAAGGGGAGCCTAGCAGTCATCGCAAATGCGAACATCTCACCGCAAATGTGGAGGGGCAGGGCTCGCAAATGCAAGGCCCTCTTCGCAAATTCAAAGGCCCCACTTCTACATAGTGTTCGCAAATGCGAACTATTATGTCGCAAAACCCAGACCTGCCAAGTTTGCAAATCCGAACATATGATCGCATTTCCCATAACCGCGGCCCAGCTATTTTTATACTTAGGCGAATTTTGGTCACTTTTCACCATTCTTCCAACACCCAAAACCCTATAGGCGATTTTTCAAGAGTAACTTCATCTCAAACCACTTGTAAGTCGATTTTCACTCAATTCTTTAAATTTTTAACATCATTATACATGTTTTCCATTTGAAATCAAAGATTTTCATGGTTAAATTGGTGCTTTTGGGTAGAACCTAGGTTTTTCATAAATTGAGGGAATTGGACCTCGATTTGAGGTTCGATTTAAAAACAAATCATATATTTGAACTCGTGAGGGAATGGGTAACCGGATTTTGGTCCGAACCCTGAGTTTTGACCACGTGGACCCGGGGGCATTTTGGAAAATTTTGAGTAAAACTTTGGAAAAACTATTTTTATGCATTCAAACCAATTCATATAGCGTTTATTAAAGTAATTGAACCAATTGTGATTAGATTCGAGCGAGTTGGATGTTGAATTTATGAGGTAAAGCAATAGTTGAAGGTTAAGCAGACTTCAAGGCTTTAAGGCAAGTGTTTGATCTATCCTGGCCTGAGGGAATAAGATTTAAGCTTGCTAATTGCTAAATGATCGAGTGCGGTGTATAGGCGTGGTGACGAGCATCTATACACCGGAATCTAGCATGACCGTGGGTCTTTGTTGTACATATTGTGAGATAATTTGGAACTCTTCTAAGCTAATATACAAATTGCTATAAATGTGAAGGGTCTGAGAATGAGCTGTGAAAGTATTGAACGTAATTATGATTAATCCCTTGTCGGGACCTTGTTGAAAGTTGTATTATTGTTCCCTTGCCGGGATCGTATTGTTGTTATTGTTATTGCTCCCTTACCGGGAATTAGTAATATTTGGAATATTCCCTTGCCGGGATTTGGTTGTGTATTGTGTTGAAATAAAAAGGGATCGTGTGGACGCTGCCCCCTATATATTAAATTGGGATCGTGTGGCACGCCGACCACTTACATATTATAAATTGGGATCGTATGGCATGTCGACCACTTACATATTATAAATTGGGATCATGTGTCATGCCGACCGCTTACATATTATAAATTTGGATCGTGTGGCACGCCGACCACTTACATGTTATATGTTGGGATCGTATGAGATACCGACCACTTACATATTATAAATTGGAATCGTGTGGCACGCCAACTACTTTCTTTTTTATGAATTGGGATCGTGTGGCACGCTGTCCACCTATATACATATTATGAAATGGGATCGTGTGGCATGCCGACCGCTTACATATTATAAATTGGTGTATTGTGTTTGTATGTGGAAACTTTCGGTATTATTGTTCAGTTACATATCTTTACGGATAATTTCTATATTGGACTGTGGTGTATCCCCCAGCATGTACCTTCCCCTTTTACTGCTTAAATTGGTATATATGTATATGGAATTGCACAAGTTTATGTGAGTTTCTGGTCCTAGCCTTATCACTACTTCGCCGGGATAGGCCGGGCACTTACCAGCACATGTGGTCGGTTGCGCTGATACTACACTTCTGTGCGTTTTTGCACAGGTCCAGGTTTTGAGGAGCAGCAGCAGCAGTAGTTCACTAGCAGGATCGTCGTACCTACGAGACTGAGGTAGCTTGCAGGCGTCCGCAGGCCCAACGTCTCTTCTTATATTTTTTATTATTTCTGTAGTCTCATTGTTTTGAGATAGACGGTTATTATATTTCTTTCAGACCATTATGTGTATTCTTAGCAGTTTGTGAGTTTGTGACTCCACATCTTCGGTAGATGATTTATGTTTAGTATTTCACATTTATATTCACATTTATGAAGTAGATTTCCATAGTAAACGTTATTATTATTATTCTTGTTATTAAATTGACAGCTAGATGGTTTTTATAAATTGAAAGATGGTAAGTAAATTGGCTTGCCTAGTTACTACGAGTAGGCACCATCACGACCTCGATGGTGGGGAATCCGGATCGTGATAAGTTGGTATCAGAGCACTAGGTTACACAGGTCTCACAACTCACGAACAAACTTAGTAGAGTTTGAGGGGTAGGTACGGAGACGTCTGTACTTGTTCCCCAAAGTCTATTAAGTTAGGAAAAATCTTTCATTTGTTCCTTTTTGTCATGTGATTTATCTCCTCAAATACTGATCAAATTTCTACTCTATTCTTTCGCAGATGGCGAGAACATACGCTTCTTCATCCGCTGATCAGCAGTCCGAGCCTCAGGCAGCTCCCACAAGAGGCAGAGGTAGAGGTCGTGCCGGAGGTCGTGGTAGGGACAAAGCTCAGCCCCGGGCAGCGGTTCTAGAAGTGGAGCCTCAGGTTGAAAATGGTGAGGATGTTCCAGCCCCAGAAGCTCCAGTGGGCCCAGCTCAGGTCCTATGAGAGGTTTTATTCACCCTGGATCTTCAGGAGGCTCTGGTCCGGATAGCGGGTTTTATGGACAGTGTCGCCAGAGCAAGCTAGCTGCCAACTGCACCAGCCACTTCTCAGGCTGGAGGGGGGGTTCAGACTTTTGTTGCACGTACTCCAGAGCCAGTATCTCCCCAGGCTCAGACACTAGTGGTTCAGCCCGCAGTGGCAACACAGACAGGCACTACAACTCAAGTCGGAGATGGAGCAGCCATAACTTCTGATGCTCTATGGAGACTTGATCGTTTCTCTAAGCTTTTTACCATCACATTCAGCAGTGCTCCATCAGAGGATCCCCAAGACTTCTTATTCAGTTTCCACGAGATTCTCAGGACTATGGGAATAGTGGAATCCAACGGGGTTGATTTTTGCACTTTCAGGCTTGCAGGATCCGCCAAGACTTGGTAGAGAGATTTTTGTTTGACTCAACCAGCAGGATCCCTAGCTTTGACATGGGACCAGTTTGCGGAGTTATTTTTGGATTAGTTTCTCTCTATTACTCAGCGGGAGGCACTTCGGAGGCAGTTTGAGCGCCTTCAACAGGGTTCCATCACCGTTACTCGGTATGAGACGAGGTTTGTGGATCTGGCACGTCATGCGGTTGTGATACTCCCCTCAGATCGGGAGAGGGTTCGCAGGTTCATTGATGGGTTAATTCAGTTGATCTGACTTCAGATGGCTATGGGAGTTGCTAGTGACATATCTTTTCAGAAGGCGGCTAATGTGGCCCACAGAGTTGAGATGGCCCTTGATCGGGGATGTAGTCATGCTTCAAACAAGAGGCCTCGTCATTCTGGTAGATTTAGTAGTGCCTCATTTGGAGGCAGGGATTCTTATGATAGGGGCTAGTCTTCCAGGACTTTCCAGTCGGCCCTCCAAGCTTCACAAGTGGTTCAGATGATCGTGGTCCCCGGTCGTATCAGTTAGACCAGCAGCCTATCAACGCACTACCACTCCGTTATTCTCATCAACCGAGGGCTTGATTCATTTGCGGTGACCCGAGGAACATTTCCAGGTTTTTCCCTCGAGCATCGGGCAACTCTCAGCAGCAGGATCCTCACCCCATGATTCAGGCCTCAGCTGACCCATAGCCTGCCCAGCCAGCTAGGGGTAGAGGTAGGGATCATAGAAGTGGAGGTCGAGACCATATAGGTGAAGGCCGTCCTACCAGAGGTAGAGGCCGGCCGATGGATGACCGTCCCAGAGACATAGTTAAAGGAGGTGGTGCTGATCCTCGATTTTATGCTTTGCCAGCCAGGCCAGAGGCAGAGGCGTCAGATGCTGTGATTACAAGTACCATTCTGGTTTGTGATAGAGATGATTCAGTACTATTTGACCCTGGGTCTACAGATTCATATGTGTCTTCCTACTTTGCACCATGCCTGACCATGCCTAGATATGCTTTAGATATTCATGTTTATGTGTCTACGCCACTGGGTGACTCTATAGTAGTCGACAGGGTGCATCGTTCGTGCATAGTTGTGTTTGAGGGTCTTGGGGATCGTGTTAATTTATTACTGTTAGATATGGTGGACTTTGATGTTATATTGGGGATGGATTGGTTGTCCCCATATCTTGCTATCCTAGATTGTCACGCCAAGACGGTGACCTTGGCCTTGCCAGAATTACCCCGACTAGAGTGAAGAGGGACCCCAGGTCACGCCATCCGCAATATTATTTCATATATTAAGGCTCGATGCATGCTCGAGAAGGGGTGTTTAACTTATTTGGCGTATGTTCGCGACTCCAGTGCAGAGGTTCCTTCTATTGACTCAGTTACTATTGTACGGGAGTTTCCCGAGGATTTCCCTTCAGACCTGCCAGGCATGCCACCCGATAGGGATATTAATTTCTGTATTGATCTGGCACCGGGCACTCAGCCTATTTTTATTCCACCGTATCGCATGGCCCACTAGAGTTAAAAGAGCTGAAAGATTATTTGCAAGACTTGCTAGAGAAAGGCTTTATTAGACCTAGTGTTTCTCATTGGGGTACGTCGGTGTTATTCATTAAGAAGAAGGATGGTTCGATGCGGATGTACATTCATTATCGGCAACTAAGCAAAGTAACGATAAAGAATAAGTATCCACTGCCGAGGATTGATGATTTGTTTGACCAGCTCCAGGGAGCAAGGGTGTTCTCAAAGATAGATTTGAGGTCTGGCTACCATCATCTGAAGATCAGGGCGGCTGATATTCCTAAGACAGCATTCGCACTCAGTATGGGCACTACGAGTTCTTAGTCATGTCTTCTCGGTTGACCAATTCCACAGTCGCATTTATGGAGTTGATGAACCGAGTGTTCAGGCCTTATCTAGATCTATTCGTGATAGTTTTTATAGATGATATCCTGGTATACTGCCACAGCCAGGAAGAGCACGAGCAGCACCTCATAGTGGTTCTTTAGACTTTGAAGGATAATCAACTATATGCCAAGTTTTCAAAATGCGAGTTCTGGTTTAGTTCGGTTGCATTTCTGGGTCATATTGTATCGGTAGAGGGTATTCAAGTGGACCCAAAGAAGATTAAGGCAGTCAAGAATTGGTCTCGACTAGCTTCAGTGATCGAGATTCAGAGTTTCTTCGGTCTAGTAGGTTACCACCGTCGGTTTGTAAAGGGGTTCTCTTCTATTGCAGCCCCGATGACCAGGTTGACCCAGAAGGGTGCCCAGTTCAAGTGGTCAGATGAGTGCGAGGCGAGCTTTCAGAAGCTCAAGATAGCTCTGACTACGGCACTAGTGTTGATTTTGCCTACGGGTTCAGGGACTTACACAGTTTATTATGATGCACCCCATACTAAGCTTGGAACGGTATTGATGTAGGATGGCAAGGTTATTGCATATGCTTTGAGACAGTTGAAAATCCATGAGAAGAATTATCTGGTTCATGACCTTGAGTTTGCAGCGGTTGTTCATGCCTTAAAAATCTGGAGGGATTATCTATATGGCGTGGCGTGTGAGGTATACACGGATCACAAGAGTCTTCAGTACTTATTCAAGCAAAAAGAGTTAAATGTGCGACATAGGAGATGGTTAGAGTTGCTGAAAGATTATGATGTTACTATCTTATATCACCTAGGTAAAGCTAATGTGGTGGCTGATGCATTGAGTAGGAAGTCTGTCAGCATGGGTAGTCTTGCTTATATTCCGGTTAGTCAGAGACCGCTTACTCTAGATGTTTAGGCCTTCGCCAACCGCTTTGTAAGATTAGATATTTCTAAGTGTAGCAGGGTTTTGGCTTGCACGATCGCTCGTTCTTCACTATTGGAGTGTATCCATGAGAAACAGTTAGTTGATCCCTATTTGTGTAACCTGAGAGACACTGTGCAGCGAGGAGGTTCTATAAAGGTAACCTTAGATGATGATGGAGTTTTGAGATTGCAGGGGAAAATTTGTGTTCCCAACGTTGATGGAATTTGAGAGTTTATCTTAGCGAAGGCCCATAGTTCTCGATATTCTATTCACCCGGGCTCCGCGAAGATGTATCAGGACTTGCGGCAACATTATTGGTGGCATGGACGATAAAAGACATTGTTGCGTATGTTGCTCGGTGTCTAAATTGTCAGCAGGTTAAATATGAACACCAGAGGCCTGGTGGTGTATTCCAAAGAATTGAGATTCCCGAGAGGAAGTGGGAGCGGATTACTATGGACTTCATTACTGGGCTTCCATTGACTCGGAAGAAATTCGATGCTATTTGGGTTATTGTTGATAGGCTAAACAAGTCAGCACATTTCATTCCAGTGGCAGTCTCCTACTCATCTGAGAGGTTAGTGGAGATTTACATTCGAGAGATTTTTCGCCTTCATGGGGTGCCAGTATCTATTATCTCAGATCGGGGTACACAGTTTACCTCGTGCTTTTGGAGAGTAGTCCAGCAGGAGTTAGGCACCCAAGTTCAGTTGAGTACAGCATTCTATCCTCATACGGACAGTAAGTCGAGAGAACTATTCAAATATTAGAGGATATGCTCCGAGCTTGTATCGTTGACTTTTGAGGCTCGTGGGACCAGTTTCTGCACTTAGCTGAGTTTGCCTACAACAACAACAACTACTAGTCTAGCATTCAAATTGCTCCATATGAGGCGTTGCATGGTAGGCGATATCGGTCTCAAGTCGGATGGTTTGAGCCGGGAGAGGCTCGATTGTTGGGTACAGACTTAATTCATGAGGCCTTAGATAAGGTCAAGACTATTCAGGAGAGGTTGCGTTCAGCTCAGTCTAGATAGAAGAGTTATGCAGACCGTAAGGTCCGAGATATGGATTTCATGGTTTGTAAGCGGGTATTGCTCCGGGTGTTGCCTATGAAGGGCGTGATGAGATTCTGAAAGAAGGGCAAGCTCAGCCTTAGGTACATTGGTCCATTTGGGATTCTAGATCGAGTGGGAGAGGTGGCTTAGAGACTTGCATTGCCACCTCGCTTATCAGCCGTGCATCTAGTTTTTCACGTATCTATCCTTTAGAGGTATCACTGCGATCCTACGTATGTGTTAGACTACAGTACTATACAGTTGGACAAGGATCTATCTTATGAGGAGGACCCGATAGCTACTCTAGACCGGTAGGTTTGATAGTTGAGGTCGAAAAGTTTTCCTTCTGTGCGTGTTTAGTGGAGAGGTCAACCTTCTAAGGCATTAACTCGGGAGTCTGAGTCTGATATGCAGAGTTGTTACCCACATTTGTTTCCCGACTCAGGTACTTCCTTTTCTTGTCCTTTCGAGGACGAACGGTTGTTTTAGAGGTGGAGGATGTGATGACCCAAAGGGTCATCACCTATTTTTTTCATATGTTTCGTGCTTCTGAGGCCTTGAAAACCCTATTTTATATAATCTTTATTTGTGTGCACAGTCCGGGCGCTAAGCTGGAAAATTTTTGTGCTAAAATATGTGAATTCCATGAAAATTTTGAAAATTTTTGATATTAATATTGATATAGTTGACTTTGGTCAACATTTTTGGTAAACGATCCGGACCTGAGTTTGGACGGTCCCGGAAGGTCCGTAGGAAAATATGGGACTTGGGCATGTGCCCGGACTCGAATTCCGAGGCCTAGAGCTCGAGATATGAATTTTTCTTAAATTATTAAGAAAAATAAAAATGAAAATTGATTAAAAGACTATGGTATCGGGTTCGTATTTTAGTTCCGATGCCCGTTACAAGTCTTATATATTGTTTAAGCACTTTCTGTAAAGTTTGACGGAAATCGGACATCGTTTGACGTGTTTCGAACTATGAGTTCCAAGTTTGGAAGTTTATGGAGTTTAAAAGTAGAAATCATGAATTTGAGGACTGATTATATGAAAACGATGTTATATTGGCGATTTGATCGCGCGATCAAGTTTGTGGTATGTTTTTGAGGTTGTGTGCACATTTGATTTATAGCCCCGAGTGCTCGGGTGAAATTGGATAGGTCACGAGAGCAATTTTTGAAATAAACCACAGCTGGTATTTTCCCCCCTGCTGGTATCTTCGCAAATGCGAAGATATGTATCGCAAATGCGACATCACAATTGCGAAGCCCCAATCGCAAATGCGAGCTAAGGGGAGCGTGGCAGTCATCGTAAATGCGAACATCTCACCGCAAATGCGGAGGGGCAGGGCTCGCAAATGCGAAGGCCACGCTTATAAATAGTGTTCGCAAATGCGAACTATTATGTCGCAAAACCCAGGCCTGGCAAATTCACAAATGCGAACATATATTCGCACCTCCCATAACCGCGGCCCAGCTATTTTTATACTTAGGCGAATTTTGGTCACTTTTCACCATTCTTTCAACACCCAAAACCCTATAGGCAATTTTTCAAGAGCAACTTCATCTCAAACCACTTGTAACTCAAGTTTCATTCAATTCTTTCAACTCTTAACATCATTAAACATGTTTTCCATTTGAAATCAAAGATTTTCATGGTTGAAATTGGTGTTTTGGGTAGAACCTAGATTTTTTTTAATAATTGGGGGAGTTGGACCTCGATTTGAGGTCCAATTTCAAAACAAATCATATATTTGAACTCGAGAGAGAATGGGTAACCGGATTTTGGTCCGAACCCCGAGTTTCGACCATGTGGGCCCGGGGGCATTTTGGGAATTTTCAAGTAAAACTTTGGGAAAACTATTTTTATGCATTCAAACCAATTCATATAGCGTTTATTAAAGTAATTAAACCAATTATGATTAGATTTGAGCGAGTTGGAGGTTGAATTACGAGGTAAAGCAATAGTTGAAGGTTAAGCGGACTTCAAGGCTTTAAGGTAAGTGTTTGATCTATCCTAGCCTGAGGAAATAGGATTAGAGTATAATAACTTGCTAATTCCTAAATGATCGAGTGCGGTGTATAGACGTGGTGACGAGTATCTATACACCGGAGTCTAGCATGACCGTGGGTCTTTGTTGTACATGTTGTAAGATAATTTGGAACTCTTATAAGCTAATATATAAATTGCTATAAATGTGAAGAGTATGAGAATGAGCTATGAAAGTATTGAATGGAATTATGATTAATCCCTTGCCGGGACCTTGTTGAAAGTTGTATTATTGTTCCCTTGCTGGGACCGTATTGTTGTTGTTGTTGTTATTGCTCCCTTGCCGGGACTTAGTAATATTTGGAATATTTCCTTGCCGGGATTTGGTTGTGTATTGTGTTGAAATAAAAAGGGACTGTGTGGCACGCCAACCACTTACATATTATAAATTGGGATCGTGTGGCACGCCGACCACTTACATATTATAAATTGGGATCGTGTGGCACGACGACCACTTACATATTATAAATTGGGATCGTGTGGCACGCCGACCACTTACATGTTGTAAATTGGGACCGTGTGGCACGCCGACCACTTACATATTATAAATTGGGATCGTGTGGCACGCCAACCACTTACTTATTATGAATTGGGATCGTGTGGCACGCCGTCCACCTATATACATATTATGAATGGGATCGTGTGGTTCGCCTACCACATAATATACTGAGGATCAGGTTGCGCGCCGCAATATAGTATTGACTGGTGTATTATGTTCGTATGTGGAAACTTTCGGTATTATTTTTCAGTTACACATCTTTACGGATAATTTCTATATTGGATTGTGGTGTATCTTCCAGCATGTCTCTTCCCCTTTTACTACTTAAATTGGTATATATGTATATGGAATTGTACAAGTTTATGTGAGTGTCTGGTCCTAGCCTTGTCACTACTTCGCCAAGATAGGCCGGACACTTACTAGCACATGGGGTCAGTTGTGCTGATACTACACTTCTGTGCGTTTTTGCACAAGTCCAGGTTTTGAGCAGCAGCAGCAGTAGTAGTTCACTAGCAGGATCGTCATACATACGAGACTGAGGTAGCTTGCAGGCGTCCGCATGCCCGACGTCTCTTCTTATATTTTTCATTATTGTTGTAGTCTCATTATTTTGAGACAGACGGTTATTATATTTCTTTCAGACCATTATGTGTAGTTATTCTTAGCAATTCGTGAGTTTGTAACTTCACATCTTGGGGTAGATGATTTATGTTGAGTATTTCACATTTATATTTAGATTTATGAAGTAGACTTCCGCAGTTAACGTTATTATTATTATTGTTATTAAATTGACAGCTGGATGATTTTTATTAATTGAAAGATGGTAAGTAAATTGGCTTGCCAAGTTACCACGAGTAGGCGCCATCAAGACCTCGATGGTGGGGAATCCGGGCTGTGACAACTTTTCTTTGGGTCTCTTTAATAAGTGAGTACTGCTTACTCTATGATTTCTTACTACTATAGAATTTTATTTTGTAATTTTGTCCTCCTATTTTGGCTCTTTTCTCATAGGTCTTTTTTTTTCTAGTTCATCTTTGTTGTTGCATTTGTTATACATATGTGTATAAATGGTTTTTCATACAATCAAATGACATCATAATATTTTCTATCTTCTACTTTCTTCTCTTTTACTCTCTACTCCGGGGTAGAGTTACCACGTGCCAAGGGATTCAATTGAATCTTCTTTGTCGGAAAAATATATTATATAAATGGGAATAAAACTCTTTTTTGGTTATATATGAAAGATTAAATCCTCTTGACATACGGACAATATTATATTTTAGTGGTATAAAGAGTTCAAGAATTGCTTTCGGCCACCAGTTCAAATCCTAAGGGGTGACTTTTTTATGAAAGATAAGCAGAAATAATTTTAGGATAAAAATGTAGTACCACCTTGTCCGTTGTTTAGTTACAAATTATAGAATAAGTTATCCCGAAATTAATTATATATTGTACCGGATAACTTATAGTGATCCCATGATAAGTTATCTTAGGATAAAACAGTAAAATTAATAATCTCAAGATTAATACAATATACTAAACAATCAATAAAAAATAATACTATGATAACTAGTTCCAGCATAACTTGTCTCCCTACCAAACGACACATAAATGTTATATTTTATTTTATTTAAATGTACTTATAGGAATTTCGGTTTCCGCTATCTTCGTTGATGATATCTTTTTCCCTTTTTGCAGCTTTAATGTTTTCTTCTTTTACTTTATGGTAGCCTCCTCTACAAGTAAAAATTTAATACTTTAAATGACATGTTATCATGTGATCCAAAAAAGACTCTTAAAAGGACGTGACTAATGTATTTGTCTCCTATCATGAGTTATATTTAGAGTACTATTTTGCGTTAATGCTGTCACTATTGTAGTTATAGGATTGAAAGCACTAACCAGAGGCAAATAAGTGATTCGCTAATAGTTATCCATGATAGAAATATATACAAATAATGGGCTAATTATTAGCTAAAAAGCCATCAAATTCTTCAGCATACGGATAAAATCGGGACTAGTGAGCACCCTGATTTTTCGGTGGGGCAAACAAAGTAAGGACATAATTATACCGAATGGCATCGAAGTCATGAACCTTTGTTACTAAGGCCTGACCTCGGAAGGCATAATCAAACAGTTGTACACGACTGACGAATGACCGTGATATCCACACCCCACCAAGTATCACGATGTGGATCTTGTCCTGTATCGACAAAGAATAAGTGATTAATGAAAAAGAAGATTTTTACCTTTCTTAGAATTGTACTTAGGGTGAAATTTCTCTACTATATAAAGGAAAAATTATAATTCAGTAAACACACTATAACATGCATATCAAGGCAATATACATTTGTTTTCTCTGCTTCTAAAAGTTATTCAAAGTTCTTATTTTTGCTTGTAGTTCTTCATAAGTATTTGGCTTAGAATCGAGGGCGGAACAATCACTAAATTCAGACACAAGCTTGGACGTAATATCACAACTGGTTTGGTTATTTATTCTATCTTCAAATCACTTATTTAGCGTTATTAATCACTTGTATTAAATTAGTCCACATATCCTTAAAACCACTTATAAATTCAATTGTTATCCATTTTAAAAGGTAAACACCTTCTTCTTAACTTTTGTGGAAGAGTAAATATGAAGCATTTAGATTATCCAGAAATATGACGGGATAGGTTGGATCTCTCAACCTTTAATTAGAAATCTCAAATTCAAACTTTGAGAATTTAAAAAAATCCTAGTGTGAAATCTTTTTCCCTCTATGCTCCGCAAATCTTAATTGCCAGTGCACATTGGACACATGCGGAGTCAAAATTTTAAATTATACTATTAGGTTTGGGAATTTAGTCTTCTTAAGCTATTGAATTCTTAATTTAAAATAAAGTTATAGGATTCAGCCGAACCGGTAATATATATTAGCTCCACCACTAGCACAGGATATGCTAGATGGTTATAAAAAGAAAAAGAAAATAAAAGGTTAGTTAAAATTGTATTCATGGCTTGGATTGAGGTGTGAAAATAGAAATAATGATGAGCAATATAAAAGGAAATTTTCACAAAAAATGTTGGGGAAAGTAGAAGGGGTCCATCTAATGGTCATAATCATGTTCTTTGATTGTTCACAAGATAGTAACTTAATTTCTCCATATAGATGGCACTCTCCCATTATTTGTATAAATACCAAGTTATCTTATTTGACACCTATATACACTTGAGAATAATAATATGGCTAATTTATGACATAGACAGTCCTATACACCTATCATCTTTAGTAAATGAAAATTGTTGATATAGAAGCTATGTGACATTGGATTGATGGTGAAGCAAGTTGTGTAAATACAAATAAATGATCAATAAAAATCTTATATCAATCAATATCCTATAGAACTCTTTAACTAATTATCATGAGAACATAAAGAAAACATGTAGGAGAATGACTATAGGACTAGATTTATAACCAGAAGCAGGAATAACTCTAGCATATGTTCATAGTAAGTGTTGTTTTAAATATCTTTTGGAGAATTTTTCAAGACCCCGACCCAAATTTTTGTTTCGGCATAATTTTATAAAATTTGATCAATCATTAATGAATAATCTTCACATAGGTAGATTTGTTTAGGAAAATGCAGAAATAGTACATTAATCCATTACTCAGGATGGAAAAAAAGAGAGAAGAAAACGCCTGATCTAATTCACCTCTATCGAGCCAGGGAACTAGTAGATCATCTTTCCTGATGAATGGATGGTATTCTAATTTTCAGGCTACACGATGAGAAAAAAATATATTTCTCAACTCTTTATTAATACTTTCTTTTATTTGGTACTTGATTAAGATGTAAGCCGGTTTGGCTGGTTAGTGAGGTCTTAAAAACATCATAAAATTCATGATCATTTATTCTACTTTTGCTTTCAGCAAATAGGCGACGTGAATCTATGCTTTCTCACAATTAAAGTAGTGGTGAATGTGCAATATATTATAGGAAATTTTACCATCTATAGAATATGTTAGTACCCTATTTATAACATATAAATACCTTTTAAGATTTTACATAATATAATAACCTTTTTTTATTTTGTAGCAAAAAATTTAAATTTAATACTTTCCTATATTTAAGCCTTATTAGATGGTACTTTTTTCTCACCAATTTATGGTATAACTCCCGTTTTTTGTGAAATGACGCCGCTTAATACAGTTTAATACACCTAAATACAGATTCACCTTCCCATGTTTGCGCTGAAACGTTACTTTTTTCCCGCTTAATACAGCTTAATACAGCTTAATACACCTAAATACAGATCATGATTTACAGGAATCTCTGTTTGTGCGGCGTCATTTCATGTTGTATTATTAAATACAATTCGTTTAATACACTATATACATCATAAAATGACGTAAATTATATCTATATCACGTAATATAGGAAATAATTTTTTATTTATTGCTAATTAGGTCTTAATGAATGTCTTTCGTGAAAAATTCTCTATATTATATCATATAAAGCCCACTCACCAGTAGCCCAATTATTGAATCTGGGCCATCATATTTTCATGGGTCAATCATCACTATATAAGCCCAATTGTTATTACACCAAAGCTCAAATGTACAAACTTGATGGTCAAGTCAAGTTATTGACGTGTGCATATTTCGGAAAGGATTATTTGTTTGAAATGGCTTTTTTTTTTTTTTTTTGGCTAATGGATTTTATTTCACATTGTTAATAATATGAGATAAATAAAGTTTAAGTGAACAACGATAGATTATATAAATTATATCGTCGGTTAATTTTTAACTTATATATAATGATTTGAAATTGCAACCTCTTAATCATTGAACCGTCTCCTTAAGGACACCGATAAAATATCTAGAAAACAACTTAGAACATATCCATTTTAATGTTAATTTTTTTTTTGGCGCATATTATTACTTGATGGAAAACACACAAGATCTATTGGAATATTCAATTTTGGTCCCTCCAAAAATTTATGCATTTATTTTGTTTTGATCCCTCCAAATAAAATAATACTCATGGAAACCACCGTTGTAAGTCCCTTACTACAAAATAATAATAATAATAATAATAATAATAATAATAATAATAATAATAATAATAATAATAATAATAATAATAATAATAATAATAATATTCAAGAACTAATCCAATTGATCAACAGCTAAATTTTGTCCTAAACGATATTTTGGATGCTCTTAAATCAATGGACACATTTGACCGCATAACTTATTTTAAAAGAAAAATAATCCCATTGTTCTATTTTCTTTAATAAGGATTCTTAGAATATGCTTCTTAATTCATAATCATTAACAATCCTTTGACTATCTATTTCATTAACCAGTTTGAAATAAAAAGGATGGTGAGCTATATATGGCTGGAATATTAAAAGTTTTAGACCAATTCTCAACAAAACTAGGGGCGTCATTTCAGCCACGGATTCAACTTAATTCATAACTTTCGACACAAAGTATGAACTTATATTTTAAATTTATTAAAATCTTACAAAACCAAATACTAAACTAAAGTGAAATTGACCTACAGTCAGATCTCTCTATAACAACATCCCTATATAACAACACTTCACTATAAAAGTCAAGCTTTTCGGAACCAAAGCTTTGATAGGGTTTAAATTTCTTTTAGATCATTTTCACCAGAAAAATGAAAACCAATAATTCCCCCCTCCTCCCCCCTCCCCCCCAAAAAAAAAACAATATCCATTTCTAAACAAATAGATCACTCGACCATTGTCACGATCCGAATTTCTCACCCTCAGAAGACGTGATGGCGCCTACTAGTGAAATCTAGGCAAGCCAACCAACTGAACTATTTACCTTGATTCCATTTTTAATTCGATAACAGTAAAGAGCCAACAATTAGATAACAACATGTAGTCAGGCACCTAGTGCCATGTTACTTCCAGGCCCAGGTTCGGGGCGGGACACTAAAGATAGACCAAATACTTACCTCGATGCCACGAACACAGTGCAAGCCTCAACTACCGCTTTACCTCTTGAGTCCACCACCAACTCGCTCGTATCTAGCCATAAGTTACTTAATAATATTAATAAGTGCTAAATGAATCAATTGTAATGCATGAAATTAAGTTTTCTAAAGTTTTTCCCAAAATATCAAAAAAATCGACCCCGGGCTCGCTTGGTCCAAACCCGAAATTTGGACCAAAACCCGATTATCCTTAACCCCAAGCCCGGATATATAATTGATTTTGCAGTCCGACCTCAATTCGAGGTCTAAATCCCCAAATTTTAATATTCTTAGGTTTTCCCCAAAATTCCCAATTCCACCATGAAAATCCTAGATTCTAGGATGAAAGCTTGTAAAAATGAGTTAAGGAGTAAAAAACAAAATGAGATAGAGACCACTTACTAATGTTTTGGAGAAGAAAGTGTGTTTGGAAAATCGTCTCTTACGTTTTTGAGTTTTGAAAAATGAAAAATAACTAAAAGTCTCGTTTAAATATACCCCTCTCAGACCCTCTGTGCGGACCACACAAAAAGGATTGCGGCTGTGAAGCTCACAATGTTGACTTCAGTGATATACTTTAGTATTTTGATCATAATTTTCTCTAAATATGTCCAAATTGTGATTTCATTACTTTTCTAGAAACTAGACAAGAAGGGCTACAACTTTTATTTTTGAATCATCTCAAAATTTCTTGTATATCAAAAGATATATGCTTTTAAAGTAAAACTAGTAAACCTACGGATTCTTCCTCACCGCTGACCACACAAAATCGAGTGCGGCCACAAAGCCCCCATCGAGGATCGCACAAAATCCTTTGCAGACTGCACTGGCGGATTCAGAGATCTGCAACATCTCTGAACGTGTAACATCTATGTTTTTAGCCTAAAACATCCCGGAGCCTACCCGAAACTCATCTGAGCCCTCGGGACTTCAAACAAAATGTGCATACTAACTCAAAAATATCATATTGACCTACTTGTACGATCACATCATCAAAATAACATTTAAAACCATAAATTATACCCCAAAACTCATCATTTTCATCAAGAATACTTAAAGTTCATAACTCTTCAATCGGAAGTCCAACTCACGTCCAATAGACTCCATTTTAATCGAATTTCACAGTTATCATTCAAATATTATAACAAATTTATACCGGGCCCCGGAACCAAAATAGGGGCCCGATAACAATGGTTTCAAACATTAATTCTTTTCTTCAATTCTTAGATAATTCAACAAAATAATTTCTTTCAAAAATTGATTTCTAAGGCTTGAGACCTCTTAATTCATTTTCGGGTATACCCCAAGTCCCATATTTTACTGTGGACCTCTCGGGATCGTCGGAACACAGATCCGGGTCCGTTTGCTCAAAATATTGATCAAAGTCAACCAAAATCAAGTTTTTAACTCTAGAAATTTCTATTTCTCATATTTTCACATCGAAGGCTTTCCGGATATAGGTCCGGACCACGCATACAAATCAAGGTGAGGTAAAAGGAGGTTTTTAGGCATCGAAACCGTGAATTTGTTTCTAACACAAGTGATGACCTTTTGGATCATCACATCCATTTTTTTAAGAAATTTTTACATGTGTATACCATATAGCAAACCTTATTACCAACCATGTTTAAGGTTTGTGTTTATTATATTTAAGCATACCAAGTTTCAATTTATGTACCTTAATTCAAATTAAGGCTTTAATTAAGTTATCATTAAATGTAGGAGTGTTTTTAGGGACAAAATCTCCCAATTTATTTTGTTACCCGCTTCTCTCTCTTCTAATTTTTAAATTTTTCGTTCCTCACCCCCACCCAATTTATTTAGAGAAAGCCATCAGCAAATGTCAACAGTACCAATGCACGATAAATCGAAAAAAATGAATGCTCGGCCATCGAGAAAAACTGGAAAAAATTCAGTGTAACACATGAATTATATCCGATTAAACAATTGATGCTATATTGAAGTACAATTTCTGAAGAATGGAAGATATGCAAATGCCACGAGTTTCTGGAAACATTTTAATGTGTCTCAATTTTGAGGTTTAATTGTCGTTATTTTATATTTTTATATGAATCGTTAATATATTTGTAGTTAAATTGTACTCCCTCCGTTTCAATTTATGTGAACCTATTTCCTTTTTAGTCCGTGCCAAAAAGAATGACCTCTTTCCTTATTTGGAAACAATTTATCTTTATGCAATGATTTATAGCCACACAAAATAAAAGTGCCTCATTTTACACCACAAGATCAAAAGTCTTCTCTCTTTTCTTAAACTCCGTGCCCAGTCAAATGAGTTCACATAAATTGAAACGGAGGGAGTAGTTTATATTTGTGGTAGATTTGTAGTTGTTTTCAGTGGTTTTGTAGTTAAACTGTAGTTATACTGACATTTTTTATTGTAGTTGTTCCCAGTTATTATGTAGCTAAATATATTTTAATTGTAGTTAAATGTAGTTTATTGTACTCAATCCATTATATAGTAATTACCCGCCTTGTAGTTTAATGTAGTATAAATGTAGTAATATTGTAGATACCCTTAAAAAAATACAACTTCATACAATATTAAAACTGATTTGTAGTTTATTTTTAGTTCTTTTGTAGGAATTTTATAAAAAGAAATAGAAAATTTTGTTAATAGTTTATTTGTCGATAAATGTAGGAATATATTATTATATATTAACATAAAATCAGACTTCCTCTTCTACATTCCTTCTTCTTCTAAAAAAACACAGAGATGAGACCCATTTTTTATAATCAGAATTTTTTTCATTCAATTGTAGCATAATTGAGATTTTTAGACATGATTGAAACATTATCAGAACGTCATAGGAGACCTTTTTGAGTATATGGTTCTTGCATCTGAACTCGTCTGGAGCAACTCTTCTTCAATATTGTTCATATGAATAAAATTGTGTTGGTTGGTTCATATCAACTAGTACTGGTGCATCTAATGACCAATAAATTCATATATTTGAAGTTCAAAATCGATCTTTTTGCTGATTTTTGCGGGTTTGAAACTAATGTATATTGTTTATAGCCTATTTGTTCTATAACTTTATTCTTAAATAAATAGAAATTTTTACATGTGTATAGTAATAGGGAGAGAGAGGCGGCATATTAGGAAGATTTTTAGCTGTTAAGGTCACTAAATCAATTAGGATATTCTTTTCCTGATTTTTAGCGCGCCATATTAGGAAGATTTAGCTACTATTAATTACTAATTAATGAATGGTATAAAAATTGTAGAAAAACAGTGCACAAAGCGGGTAATTTACCAAATATACACATTTTTTATAATAAGGTTTCATATATGGTATAGATAGGAAAAATTCATTTTTTTAATAATAGTATTAGTAGTTATAATGAAAGACAATAATTCGTCAATGTAAAAAAAGATGTGGATTTTGACCTAATAAGAATAAACTTGTGAAAAAGTAATTAAATATGACATGAGGCTATCAAGTTCATAATTAAAATACTAAATAACCTGTCTATCTCAACAAAAGTAATAATTTGTCCTGATAAGCAATAACATAATCGGAGATTATAAATTTAGTCAACTTCAATAATTAAAATTAAATGATGCTATGAAATTCACATTAAAATCAAATCTGATATATGATTATATTCACCACTGGCATTTTTCAAACTTATTTTTGTGTGGGGTCATAGGTGACGATTCAAATACTAAAAGTTCTTTAATTAACCGTCATGTTTATCTCAAAATAGTTTTTCCTTTTATTTTCTGAATAAATCGATATTTAATGTTCGTAATTTATTAACAAAAATTAATTTTATAAGTTATATAGATAAAATAATAAGTTGGATGACCATTTGATGAATTAACTCTTTGACTTTTCAAGAGAGTCCTTTCATAATTTTTTTAAAGTAAGTTTTTTCAACTTTTAATAAATAACCTTTGACATTATCGAAAACTCTATGGATAAAGCTTTTTGATAACAACTATCCACTCTGTTCATGTTTATCGAAATACACGAATTTTTATTCGGAAAAAGATTATAAGTTATATAAACATGATAGAATTTTTATATCATCAGATCACATTTATATGTTTATATATAATTTACAATATTGTAGCTAGGGTTTCTGAAACCCTAACTCCTACAACAGCTTTCTCCCCGGTTTTTACACCATTAACGTGAGGCTGTCGTACGAACCCATACAGTATGGCAGAGGCACCGACGAGTGAGGAAAATTATAACTGTTGTATTCATCTGACGGATCCGAGCGATGTTGATTGTCACTGTTGTGTTTTATTTAACAGTATTATGATAGAAAATCGTAATGCGCGCATTTACTTATATATATATCGCTAGTATTTGGGTTCATAACTACTATTTCTGTTGCAATAGTAGCAAGAAAATTAGCTTATGAGACTCTTGCTAATGGTAATCGTTGCAATTCGTCACGTGGTTATATGACTATTCCTATTTTCTTTTTAATTTTGACCTTTTTATTTTGCTTCTTACATGTGCCTAAGAAGAAGTTGTCATGATCATCATGTGAGTTATCATCCCGTTTTCCCCGTTATATGCTTGTTCATATTTCAATATTTATGTTTGGTGAGTTTGAGTCAATTCGGATCGAGTTTAGTTGGAAATGAGACAAATAGTCTCTTAGGAGAAGGCATGGTTGGGAAAAGTCAACCGGATGTTGACTTATGAGGTAGAGAGCTCGAAATCGAATTCTGATGATTCGGTCAGCTCCGGGAGGTCATTTGTGGCTTAGGAGAGCGATCGGAATTGAATTTGGAGGTCCGGTGTAGTTTTAGGCTTGAATTGGCTAAGGTTGAATTTTGGCGAAATACGAACGGTAGATGAGATTTTGATCCAGAAGTTGGAATGGAATTCCGACAGTTGCAGTAGCTCCGTTAGGTAATTTTGGATATGCCTACAAATTTTCAGGTCATTCGGAAATTGTTTAGTCGGGTTTTTGATTGGATGTTGGTTTCGAAAGTTTTAGATAAAACTTAGGCTTGAATTCGCTTTGAATTGATGATTTCCGTGTTTAAGGGTGTATTTTTATGATTGGAACAAGTTCGTATCGTGTTTTGGAGTAGGTTGGTGGTTTTCGTTGGGGTCCCGAGGGCCTCGGGATGAATCCGGGGGTCCAAACGGACCATTTTTGGCCAAAGGAAGGATCCGGTATGCTGTCATAAGTGCAGCAGACGTTTGTTCTTCGCGATCGCGAAGATGGCCCCGCGATAGCGTAGTGTATCAGAGATCTGAGGGTTTCTTTGCTCTTCGCGATCGCGAGGTGCTGGATGCGATCGCGTAAGGCGAAGGCTGGGTGAATCGCGATTGTGAGGTCCTGGATGCGATCGCGTAAGGTGAAGACTGGGTGAATCGCGGAGCCTGGATCGCGTTCCAAAGTGTAAGGTAGTTGGTCATCGCGATCGTGGCTGAGTCCACACGACCGCGCAGAAGAAAATTAAGGCTGCCAAAATCTGTACATCGCGATCGCGTGCCAAAGGCTGCGATCGCGTAGAGTAATGATGCTTGGCAGAAGGGTTTTAACAAGACATTTCATTCGCGAACCCATAACACATTTCCTCCATTTTTGAGTTCTTAGAGAGAAAAGTGACGGGATTTGAAGGGGATTTCATCGAAAAAATATTGGAGGTAAGTTCTATGGTCTAAATACACGATTTTATCTTAGAATCTTCAATTATTTCACTTTAAATGGGAGGATTAATGGGAGATTTTTGTCCTGAGCCTGGGCTATGGTAAATCACCGATTTGAATGGCCAAACAGATCCGATTTTGATAAACTTTATATGTATGGACTCGTGTTGAGATAAGGATTCCAAAAATATAACTTTCGTAATTTTTTGAGAAGCGTACCGAAAGTTAAATTTTGACAACTTCGTGGGTTTGATGCAAATCGAGTTATTTCGATTGGGTTATGTCTATTTAGCATATTTTGATGTATTCTTATTGATTTTGATCAGATTTGGCATCCCATGAGATTGATTTGCGAGGCAAGCGCAATGCGAGGTAGGACTTCTACCGATTCGAGGTGAGTGGTGGTAGTAAATGATGTACCGAGGGTTTGAAACCCCGTACTTGCACTATACAGTGCTATGTTGAGATGAAATACACGTCATGTGACGGGTGTGGTGGTATTGTGACTGGGGATTTGGACTTGATCGTTCCTAATTGATAGTTTATTGTGTATTATGACTGAGATTGAGCTTATAACTGTGTAGTTGGGCTAGTAGCCATGTTTGGGGCCTTGTGCTGATCTGTAGAGTATTAGGGAAGCCTGTAGAGCTAAGTGACCCTTGTATCATGCTGGACACTTACACTCAGTCATAATCATACCTATATAGCATATCATGACCCAGTACTAGATGTGTTCTTTGAGAGAGACTACTTGGGGTGGGATTCCCTGTTCTAGCTGCGGGGGCCTGAGAGGCCAAGTCTATATTGACTGAGATGGGGTCGAGGACTCGCTGTAAGGTATTGATATACATACCGGATCAGGCCGCATGCCGCAACAGTTTACATATATATACATATATATTGGATCAGGGTGCACGCCGCAACATTATATATATATATATTGGATCGGACTGCATGCTGCAGTAATATATATGTGGATCGGACTGCACGCCGCAGTAATATACATGCGAATCGGACTGCACGCAACAATATTGTTGCGCTTGGGCTGTAGGAGCCCCTCCGGAGTGTGTATACACCCCCAATGAGCGCCGTCCACGTTAAATGGATCGAGCTGCACGCCGCATCGCTATATGTATTGGATCGGCCTGCACACCGCAGCGCTATATGTATTGGATTGGGCTGCACGCCGCAGCGCTATGTATATTGGATCGGGCTGCACGCCGCAGCATCATTATTATATATATATACATATATATTTGGATCGGGCTACACGTCGCATCAGTATGAGTGAGGACTAGGTCAGTGTGAGATCATTGTGAGACAGTTGTGGACTGGGTTTGGACTTATCACTGTAGAGATGACTTACTTGTGAGATTACCCTTAGAAATGTTTAGTGATAGTACATGTGTTCTTACTTTCAGTTGTTATTTATTATTATTACTCACTAAGTTGAAATATACTCACCCCACTCCCCTGCACTTTTTGTGCAGATCCAGGTGTTCAGGAGGGCAGTTGAGCTATCGCAGCTGCTTCATTACTACTATCCCGAGGAGACTTTGAGGTAGCTGCCGGCGTCCGCAGGACCTGATCTCTTCCTCTTTATCATTTTGTCGTTTTTATTCTGCCTAGGCTTGATTGTGTAGGATATTTCATCTATAGAGGCTCAGACTTATGACACCGCGATTGGTTGGGCTGTATTTTGTTTGTTTCTATTTCCGCACTTAATATTTTTTTATATGAAAACAAGTTACAAACATTAATTGATCAGTATTAATTAATAATTGGCTGGTAAAATGGATAACATAGTGGGGCTTGCCTAGCAACGTGTTGGGCACCATCACAATCGGGGTTTGGGTCGTGAATTTCTTGATGGAAGGAGAAGCTTATTGAAATACTAGAAAGAACATGAATTAGCTACCAATAAATTATGTAGCTAGACAGAAAAATTATCGCTAGAAGTAGTTGGTATCTAATTTTGTTTTTGTAGTAATATTAGAAGCTAGCCAACTTATTTGTTTCCTTTATTAGTATTAATATTAATTCTACTGTTTTCATTTCTATGTTGTTCATTATAATATCAAGAGTTTTTCTATGTTATCTAATTATAATAACAAGTGTTTAATTAGTGATGTCCAAGGGAAAAAAAGAGTTTAACTTATGTGCAGTAACATAAAATCGTTGAAGTTATATATATTTGGTTATCAAATGAAAATTTGCAATTACGTATCCATAATAAATGGAATTAGTAAGTCAAATATAAGGAAATTAACCTTCTATAATAAATTAAATTGCATTTATAGTGTAAAAAAATTATTATATTATAAGTAAATACAAGTTAGCTCCACCTCGAAATAGGTTCACGCGTTGTATTCCTAGTTTTGGATTAATCAGTTGACTTTCTAACTCATTCCGTGCCCCGTTTTGCATCATATCTAAGTAATTTCTCGGTTCGTGCCAAAGAAGTAATAGCACTCGATCATTATCAAATTGACTGCAATCTTTTTCTGTTCGTGAAGATTTCACAAGAGCTTCATTGCAAATATTTGGATTTAGATAGTTATGAAGAGAAGAGTATTTCAACAAGTGCTTATAATTTATCTCTATGTGTCACGTAATTATTGCAATGGAAATATTTGAATTACTAGCTATATTCTTATTGCATTGTTCAGAAAATATTCTCTTTAATGGAACAATTTCTAGAAGAAATAATGATAATCAACAAGGCTCATTTAATTAAACAACCTGTCAATCTCACTAAAAGTAGTAGTTTGTCCTGATTAGCAATAACATAACCGCAAATTGTAGATTTAGTCAACATCTACGTAATTATTACTAGATGATGTTATGAAAGTTACACATAAAAATAAAATATGTTATAATTAAAAAATTGACAATTTACCACTGCCATTTTTCATCATTTTAAATTTAATTAAAATAAAATGATTCGTCATTAGTAATAATTCATTAGTTTTCAAAAGAGTTATTTCGCAAGAAAAAAAACCTTTTCCTTAGATCACATTTTCTTATCAAGATGCGTTTTACGTATCTCCTATCACGTACACAAGCAGAGTAAAAACTGTTGGGCACTTTAGAAACTCTTACATAATCAAAACGGGACAAGTGTATTTTATAATAATTTTTAAAATATTTAATTTAAGAAAAGAAAAGAAAAATGCATAAAATTATGAACGAATTACAAGAAAATACACATGACTTCACACCATAACAAAAATGACATATGTTTTTAAGTTTTACCCCACCCAGCCCACATTGTACATATTTTGAAAGCGCTTGCAAATTCAAAATTTGTGTTCTTACAACCATTGCTTCTAAAAGATATGGAGTTAATTCTTTGTTCTCACAACCATTGCGTTCTCTTACTTCTTCTCACATCTTTTACATATGATTCAAGGGGTCGTGTATTTTCTGTTTATCCTCTTATGTCACCTGCTTGCAATATAAGAAAATTGAAGAGTAAATTTTTGAATTTTTTTTTGAATTTGTTAGTTGTTTGGATTGGATGTTATTCCAATTGATTGAAAATATCAAAAGGAGTTCAAAATTTAAATTTGAAGTGATTTGGAGTAGATTTGGACAAGATTTAAGTTGAATTTCAGAAAAAACGCAAGGAAGAAGACGAAGTCAGCTTTTTTATATAATCTTGTATAATAGTGTATATGGTGTATAAACACACATTATACACTATTATACACTTTTATACACCTTTATACAAGCGTCTGTAGACGAACTTCTTTCATGATTTTCAGTTGTAATATTTGTTCAAAACCAGTCCAAATCTCCATTAAATGACTTCAAATTTTGTATACAACCTCCTTATACTATTTCTAACAAGTCTAAATGACACTCACTCCAAAATTCTCACAAAATCAAATTCATAATTTAAACCCACATATAATCTTGTTAAAAATCTAATTTTCACCACCCAAATAAATTTGGTTTGTTAAATTAATATTTGAGTCACAATTAATATTCGAAAATTAATTTAAAAGTTTGATGAATTTTTTTTTAAAGTTAAATTGTGATTTTGAGAACCTATTAGAGTTGGATGTTGAATCTTAGCATATTATTGTTGGGTTAGTTGGTTGTAAATTGAAATATGGGCTATAAAATTGAAAAGTATGGAGTTCAACTGTTCTAATGTGAAATTTTTCCATAAATTATATTATAAGAAATCCTCTAAAAAATTGAATAAGAATTTTGTGAAATAATCTAACTAATACCCTCTAGCCGGCCAAGACAGCCGGCCATCCTATTCTTTGCTCTTACTACACTCAATATCTATAAATATATATTCATGCATTTTTATAGCTCTTCAAATTAAACCAACAATTACAGCCTTATTTCTCATTGTCACACAAAACCCTATATTCACTCCCCTCATACAACACTCATATTATTCCAAAAGTTCTTAGTACTTGTGTTGTTAGGACGTAAGAGGCATTCTATGGATTAACCTATATACGCATGAGCTGACCCTAAATACACTCTCCTTTCACAACACTACTATTATTCCAAACGTATCTGTATCGGTAGGACGTAGCAGGTGTCCTGTAGATTAGCCGAGGTGCACACGAGCTGGCCCTACATCCACTCTCCTCTCACAACACTCCTATATTATCCCCAAAGTACCCGATATTTATATTGGTGGGACGCAGCTAGCAGGTATATCGTAATTAGCCGAGGTGCGCATAAGCTGGTCCGGACATCACGATTATCAAATAGAAAATGAGGCAAGCTGGGGCATATTCAGGAATTATTTCGGGAGGAATATCAAAAACAGGTCCACACTCATTACCATTAGCAAGAATCAAGAAAATAATGAAGAAATCAAGTGATGATGTGAAAATGATATCTGGTGAAGCCCCTATTATTTTTTCTAAGGCATGTGAATTATTCATTGAAGAACTTACAAAAAGGGCATGGATTATAACCATGCAAGGGAAAAGAAGAACTATTCATAAAGAAGATGTTGCATCTGCTGTTATAGCAACTGATATCTTTGATTTCCTTGTAAATTTGGTTACTGAGTCTGATGTTGCTGCTAATAAGTGTGAGGTGAATGAGGATTCTCAAGCTACTGTGGAGACCTAGGTGAAGGCAGAGGCGCAGCCGTGACTTACAGTTGCGTGTGCGGAATTTTAATCCTTTTTAAGTTAATGAACGTTTTAAAATAATAAATTGTATACAACAAGTAAATTTCTGAAGTTACTGAATTCGGTGGAACCCGTAACTTGTATTCTAGCGCCGTCCCTGGGTGAAGGACACACACTAGAGGTTTTCAAGATGATAATAGCATTTTTGTTTTAATCCTAAATAAATTGGGATCGGTTATATGTGTCACAACCCATTTTTCATAAATAGGTCATGATGGCGCCTAATACCATAGTCAGGCCAGCCAAATTGTGGAAATATGATTAAGTCCTCATTTTATTTTAGCCAAAAACAGATATACTAAAGTTTTCAAGTAGATAATGAAGCTAGTAAAAATCATAAAGTGTTGACATAGCGATACATATCCAATAATTAATATCTACTATAGTGTGTGCCAGAACCTGGTGTCACTAGCTACGGGGGACCAGCAGAGTATACACAAGAAAATATATAAAATATTGTCCTACTGTCCGAGTCAGAATAGACAGAATCCATAAATAAAAGAAAGGATTTAATTCTTTTAAATTAAGAATTAAAAGAAAAGAAATGGGAAATAAGAGGAAAACGGACTGGGCCATTTAATTCGGACAAAAAAAAAATAGGCCTAAAGATTACCCTTGCATCCAATTACCCGACCCTGACCCATTACCAAACCAAACCCGCCTCGTGTTACACTAAACAACCCCGTTTCGTGTAAGTAAACTGATCGGGACCGTTGGTTTTCACCATCCAACGGTCCAGATTGTTGGTTGATACACACTATACCAAAAAAAAAACCCCAAAACCCCTTCTGCCCGTCTCATTCCCAAACGACCCCTTTCCCTTCGTCTCTCTCACCAAAACCAAACACTCCAAAAAACCTAGCTAGCTGCCACCCTTCCCCTCGCCTGAAAATCCGGTGGCGCCGGTCCTTTTCGCCACCAAACCAGCACCCTGAACCTCCTAACTCCCCTCTTCACGAATCCATACCCTTTCTTATTTGAATCATGTTGTAGCTTCTCGAATTTTCAATTGAAGATCCGAGTAAAATGCCAAACCATCCCAATCGGCCCCGAACACTTCCCTAGCCTCCCTCGTCACCAAACCATAATTGGTTTGGTTCAAATCGAAACCTTACTACTCGAACCCCCAATCGAGCCACAAGAACCCTAAAAGAGTTTCGAGCCTGTTTGAAATTTTTTTTATGGTTCAACGGGCTTTAGTCGAAGTGTTCTCACTTGAGAACACTTGATTAAAGTCTGTTTGGCCTAAAACATTTCAAGGCTGAGTTGGTCCAAGTCCGTTTTAGTTTCTGATTTTCCACTCGAGGTATTTTTTCTTTCTTTCTTATATCCTTACTTTATTTTCTTGTTAGTTCAAGTCTGTTAGTATCTTTATCTTTTTTGGATTTTTGTCAATTCTTTTGTTTCTTCTCTCAAAGACCTTTTATTTGGTCAATTGTTGCTTCGGTTTGGTTTTTTGAATGTGTTTGTTATAGAATACATATTCGCTTCGATTAGTATCGTCGAATAATTAGTTTCGTACTTCCCCTGTTTTGACCGAAAATTGTTGAATCACTGGTTCGTATGTCAATCATTTGTTATTGATTACATGTAACTGATTAAATAAATGTCGTCGATAATTTCATAGGTGTGTTGGTTAGAATAATGGACAGTGATATTATTGACACTGTTAAATTTGGTCCGAATCATTGTTTGAATTAGGAATTTGAATTGGTTGTATGAACATGTTTTAGGTTGGTTAACTAGCCTAGGATTTATTGATTAAGGAGATTGTTAGTTTAAGACGGACATAGGAATTAATAGGTTGTGATTATGACTAAGTGGGAGACCGTGTGCTAGTAGGGCACGCTTGAATTTAAAAATTTCAGGCTGCCATACCAATTTCAGCTTAAATAAAAAGAAAAAAAGGGTTTAATAATAGGTTGGGGCAATCAGTAGTGGTTCAGGGAAAAACATGGGAGGGAATGATAGAAGGCAAAGAGGGATACATGTGCTAAAAGGAGAATACAAGCTAAAAAAAATAAAAGTTGGTTTTTAAAAATTAATTGATTTTGTTCTTTAAATAGAGACACAAATCAGAGAACGGGGAGGTTGAAAAATATAGAGAGAGTTTGAGGGAGATTCAGATATTAAAAAGGGAAAACACTGTTCCATTGGGGTTCAATTCTGAATTTTAAGTTGTTCTTCAATCACGATATAAATATCAACCCTTTGAACGAAAACTACTTGATCATGTTTTGGAAATTTTTAGGTTCACGCAGTGTTGAAAGAGATTCATTGTTCCAGCGGGATTCATTGAGGTTTTTCTAAGCTTTCTTATCCCTAAAATATCTTGAGTGTGTTTCTAGTTTGGTATTGCTGTTTGTTGTTCAGTTTTTCAATTGCTTTTGGACTGTGGTTGAATACTATTCTTGTTTAAAACTGGTTTTGAGGTGTTCTGAATTCCAAGCTGTTGTTGCTGAACCTGTGTTGCTGTGGTACTATTATTGCCATCACTGACCTTCCTTCTCCTTCTTTGTTTACAAATACCAGGTACACATTGCTATACTGGTACACTTGTAGTTGAAACTTGAAGCATAAATGAAATGAAGTCTTAGAGCTTAGAATTTATTTAGTTGTAGTTTTATATATAGTTGTATATGTGTAGTTAGTAGCCTTCATTAGAAACATGTAAAGCGATTGTGGTGTCTGACTGAGTATGAACCTGTAATAACTTAGATGGTAAATTCTTTCCCTCATATGCTAGTTTAAAGAACCTATGATGTAGTGGTAATATTCTACCATTTTAGTTTATTCTTTATAAGCATGCTACCAAATATGTATAAGGCCTTAGGGTACTTAATAGCTTAAACTCTTTCAATTAACGAGTTATGCATCTATGTTCATAAAAGCAGGTCTTCATTAGACATCATTTTATTATTGCTTCTTAAAATGTCAAACAAATGCAAAGTAAGCAGCAGGCCCAACGCTAGAATAGAAAAAAGGCCCAAAACTGTTCTGCCCTCATCCAGGTTCATTTTCGGCAATTAACGAGTTACGTTTAAACTTATAACTCTAGCATGTAAATTAATTAGGATTTTCTCTTTTACTTTAAAGACGAATTTAATAGAAATGTAGTCACTATAGGATATTCTTAAAATAAATGAGGCGTGCTTCGCCAAGATAAATCACAATTCGTGAGGCCTTCATAAGTGTATATATTAAAACGTTTAGATTTAAGGACGGGCAGTTTAGCGAACTTCACGACCTTCCCCAAATAATAACGCGTTAGTCACTTTAGGTGCGTGCTTAATAATCTTACATCCCTAAACTCGGGTGTGCATTTCATGCGACCCAAATCCAAATCCTAAAATATTGGAAGTCTATCGCGAAAGGATGTGGTGGTAACCCCTACAGCTTTGTCTAGAACCGGGCGTCCAGCCGTGTCGGAAGAAGTGGAACTTTTCTTTGCATTTCTTGATCGCTCGCTTCTTTTCGCTTTCATGCGGAAGGTTCCCCTGCTTCTTGAGCAACTAGTTCGAGTGCAAGAGAATTAGGACCCTGCGGTGGTCGAACCTGAGAGAGCAAAGGTAGGGCATCGGGACTAGAGTGTGCCTAGGATTGTGGGTTCATTTCATGCGGCGCAATTTGAAAAGATATTTTAAACGACGTTCACTTTCGCTTAAATAATAATAATAATTTAATGAAAGCGGTTTAAAATTGATTAAAAGCACATAGGTTATAACATGTATTAAAATCAGATATTTTGGCCATCTATAATAGTTTAAGCGACCGTGCTAGAACCACGGGATCCGAGGGTGCCTAACACCTTCCCTCGGGTCAACAGAATTCCTTACTTAGAATTTCTGGTTCACATACTTCATTTGGAAAGTCGAATTTTTTTTTGATTTGGGATTCAAATAAATCGGTGACTTGGGATACCATAATTTATTCTAAGTGGTGACTCTGAAATAAATAAATAATCCCATTTTGAATATTATCACTTAAATTGGAAAAACTTCCTTGTGCATTTTATCCCTCGGGATAGGTTTCGCCAAAAGGAGGTGTGACAAAAACCACTTTCTCTTGTAACAATTTAGGAAAAGAAGTTTAATGCTTCTTGAAATTTATTTATCAATTCGATGTGGTTTAAGCAATTCGACCTGTTAATAAGTTTATAATTAGTCCAAGTATAGCATGCATTTGTGTCCTAGATTACCCGGACAATAGCATAATAGTAGCTACGCACGGACTCTCGTCACCTCGTGCGTACGTAGCCCCCACAAAAAGGAGCACATAACCAATTAATACACCTATGGGGACAATTCCCTCTTACAAGGTTAGAAAGGAGACTCATCTCGCTTCTAAGGTCCATAACCGGCATTCCACGCCCTTCCGAAGACTCGAATCGATGCACAACACTTCAAAACTAGCCAATAATTATGTAAATCCATTAATATATGCTAAGGTACTCATTATAATCCAATTTATAAGAATTCCTAACCCCGATCGAAAAGTTGACAAAAATATCCTCAGGGCCACGTGCCCGGAATCCGAAATTTCTCGAAGATAAAGTTTACCTATGAACACATGAACTCAAATATATGATTTTCACTTAATTCTATACCAAAAGTCATGGTCAAAATCCAAGAACAATAAATTTCTAGGTTTTTCTTCAAACCCCATGTTTTCTACAATTTCCCTGCCTAAATCCATATATAAACCTTCTACTTAACTAAAGCTATCATAAATTACTTACCTCATGATGAGTTATGAAAATGGCACCTCAAAGCTGCTCCCAATCCGCTAAAATGGAAGAAAATGGGGTTGAAATAAACCCAACCCCCGATTTTTAAAAGACCTCACTGCCTCAGCTATTTTCGCACCTACGGTCTCTTGACCGCTTCTGCGGTTCCGCACGTGCGGTTCAAAATACTACTTCTGCGATCCTCCCTAGGTCGCCCATTTCCTCTTCTGCTCCACGCCTACCGCAGGTACGGTCCCGCATCTGCGGTACCCTGACCACATTTGTGGTCCTAGATCGCTTTACCAAATCCCGCATCTGCGGCTTTGTGACCACTTCTGTGGCTCTGCACCTGCGGCCCAATTCTCACAAGTGTGGTTATGATAGCAACCAACACTTCAACCTTCTTCCAAACTCCAAATTCAACCCGTTAATCATCCAGAATCCACCCGAGGCCCCCGGGACCCAAACTAGCCATACCCACCAGTCCCATAACACATTACAGACTTGCTCAACGCGTCAAATCACATTAAACAACTCTAAAATCATGAATCAAACTCCAATTCAATCTTTAAGAACTTTGAAACTTCAAACTTCTACTTTTGATGCCGAAACATTTCAAATCACGTCCGATTAACCTCAAATTTTGCACACAAGTCATATTTGACATTACGGACCTACTCCAACTTCCGAAATCGGATTCCGACCAAAATACCAAAAATTTCACTTCCGGTCAAACTTCTCAAAACCTTCAATCTTCTAACTTTAGCCAAATGACCTACGTGCCTCAGAATCCATGTCATATCACGCTCCAACTCCAGAATCACCATACAGAGCTACTCCCAATCTCAAAATCCCAAACGAACATCGATAACATAGAAATGCACTTCAAGACAAACTTATGAAACTTCTTCTAAATTTCTAACTTCCACAATAGGCACCAAAATGCTCCCGAGTCATCCAACACCTAATCCGGGCATACGCCCAAGTCCAAAATCATCAAACGAACCTGCTAGAACCTTCAGATCCCAATTCCGAGGTCGTTTACTCAAAAATCCAATCTTAGTCAATTCCTTAAACTTTAAGCTTCCAAAATGAGAATTCTCTTTCCAAATCAACTCCGAACTTCCCGGAATTCAATTCCGACCATGAGTACAAGTCATAATACCTGAAATGAGGCTCCTCATGGCCCCAGACTACTGAATGATGCGCTAGAGCTCAAAATAACTGGTCGGGTAGTTACATTTTCTCCCACTTAAACATGCGTTCGTCCTCAAACGTGCTGAGAACTACACTAAAGTAGTATGAAATCGCTGTTTAACTTCTCATGCACCTTCCCGTGCTACCACATCTCAGTTGAGCACATCATCTCGATCAATTATGAAGATATTCCCTTATATTCAAGCAAATAAGCCTTAAAGCCCGATTCCAACATCCGGAATTCTATGCCCGGCCTGTTTCCAACATAAGATCATCATATCAATCACTACACGATGTACCCAAACATGGCTGCATAACTTTACTGAATTCACACCTAGCATCACTTTACTCCCCGAACTACAATAACATTTTCTGATCAACTTAGTCAAAATTCCACGAATCTGATGCTCCCATTGCATCCCATGACATACGCAAGTCCTACTCTAACTCTTACAATGCCGCCACAATGAAAGAGATATGCAGAAATTCATAATCGACTACCAAATGAACCAATCATTTAGTCTATACTTCTGACAGGAAACATTACCTCATTCTGAAACAAATAATGATCTTTGCTCCTTAATATATTTCACGTAATCAAATTGCACTGATCCTAAATCCAACAATCTCGTCTTACCCAGTACGAACTGCTCAGGCAATAAGCCATATCGACATGACCAAAAGTCTCATATGATGCCACAGTGTGCCAATAGGCTACCAATTAGAATGCGATACAAAAAGGAAAATAAACTCTAAAAAGGAATTTCAATTACATCACTCGCGAATCAAACATGCAATACGGGCGCACAACTAATATGAGCTTCCTTTAGAAAATAGGAAACATAACACAATAAACAGATATGGGGAACTGCACTGAACATCACACTGTTGTTGTGCGCAACTTGATCCGAGCAATCATAACCATGGCGGCGTGCCACCCGATCCAAATAACATACCCATGGCGGCGTGCCACTCGATCCACACAAGGAACTCACATAGGGAGATGTACATCAAGCTAATTTACTCATTACAACAAAATACTGAATATGAGTCATAAATGCGCTAAGTGTATAATATCATTCCCTGGGGAGACATATAACATTATAATCCACAAACTCGAGCGCAACTGAAGTGCGATACATGATCTGAATCTCAAGAGCCATCCAGCTCATATAACCTCATCTCTATGCGGAACCTCAACACATAAGAAATTCACCAAGCCGCTTCACAACTTGTACAATGCAATACACCATTACATGAAATAGCTGACACCCGGACTCCCTTCCATAAGGAGCGTATTGCTGAGATGAACACATCTGGCCTGATATAATGCCCATGTTCACATTTAAATCAATCCACTGATCTCAAGCCGATTTTTAATTGCACCAACTAGGCTAATAACCTTTCAACGGTCCATAATAACTCCCTTTTTCTCATAACACATAAGAACAACCCTCATAATCAAAACGAACCTCCACAGTCCATAACCCAATAAAAAGAATACCCTCCAGGCATAAATTCTCAAATTAATGATATTACCACAATCCTCATACTTGATTTAAATCTTTAATAAATCAAGTGACTACATGTCACACTGATACAATCTTCCTGTGGGACACGCTCCCACAGCCTTCCAAATGAATAACTAGTCCGCACATCCAAAACACCAATCGCACTAACGTTGAAAAGCGATCAAGAATCATTAACCATGATGTAAAACCTTTTTCACAAAACATCAATCTCAGGTAACGCTGAAGACAATACCAACTTACCTTAAACATCGAAACTCCTTTCCTACTCATCGAAAATTGTGACATCCTTGTCCACACCGAGCTATTACCTTGATCTTTACTTCAAATTCTATACCACTCACTGCACCTAATATGCCAATATACGATAGAACACGCTTGTCATCCAAGCTTTGGAACCACTATCGGGCTAATTCTTCATCGTACAAAAGCTTTTCACTAACTCACTTCAGGAGAACCATAGCAACACATGTGAATTCTCATAACCGTAGAACATGATAATCTCTAAGTAGTGGTCTAAGACACCATAGCCCGTTCCGGGGCCCGCCTCCACATATCAGGTCACAACAGTAGAATACTTTCTGAATACTACCAACTATGGCAGCCGACAAGCCTCGCACGCACCGTCACAATTCACTTGCAAAACTCGATCACGCTGAAAGAACTACTCACTACCAGCAACACGCCATACCGACTATGTCTAACCAATCCATATTCTTCCAATTTATCCTTAATTTCCATAGAAGCAATGATAACTTCATTCAACACTTAACACACTTCATCCGCACTCATCCCGAGTGACCCTGAATCACGAGGCCATGTTATCTAAAATCCCACAAACTATTTCTTACCTCCCAATTGCTACATCGCAAGTCAAAACATCATAGACATTTTGTGCCCCTTCTCATAGGATGCCATAAACCTTGATTCTTAATCGTAACTATAGGCTCAAAATCGTTAGGCATCACACCTTATCCTTTGAATTCACTAGGTCCGTTGTTTACAGCCACCCGCTCTGACTATGACCCGAATATAATAAATTTCATGAATCTTCTATCACATGAATACCCAATTGGTGAAGCACCTGGCATAATCACTCACCTCGAAACCCGCATCCCTACAAGGCATAAGTCCTGAATCCTTCCACAAGTCAGAACATGAGACAATAAGGCCAACCATAACACCATATGTTCTTTTCCCATAGTCGAAATAACCCAAAAATATGCTAAAAACCAAAAAACCTCGCAAGTGGTTAATCATGCAACCCATTCATAGGCGGCGGGACTCTTCCACTTAGCTTGAAGCCACTATTTCACAACTTTAGAATTCATTAGACTTCTTTATCTCTTATTGACATAACCTTGCGCAATCACCCGCCTAAATTCTTGGATTCTTTCTATAAAACCCCCTTTTATACTCTCAATCATCGACCATATTTGCACAACCAATCTCTTTGATGCATAACCAATAAAATTCTTTGAATAATCTTTGCCAGCTATGCGACCACTAACCTGCTCACACGAAATAACTAACCTAAGTTTGAGCTCACTTTCTAGCTACACAAGTCCATTCACCCCTCGTGGACATCAATTAAATTTGCAGTAACATCCTCCCAACTCAAAGTTATGTTGTATCCTTCTTCATTTCAAGTAGCTCCTTTCAGTTATACCAAGTCTCCTTATAAAATCTGTAGACCCCAATCACCAATCACTAATATTCTCAAATCCCTCCAAACTCTCCTTAAGGTACGTGGTCATCCTACTACAAATCCCATATGCAACTCCGCCACTCTCCCACTTTGGGAAAACCCGCTTCCTTAATCAACTACTCGACATTCGCTTTATATATCTGGCCTTTTAGAATTTTTGAACACCGCCTGATGCTTCCCATGTGTTCTTCCTCGTGCTTTGCTGTTCAGTTGTTGCCTTAAACAAAATCCTTCTTCAGAGCTCTTCATAGAACAGTTTTTGAGGATTATCTTTCTCGAGTTGTCAACATTAGGAATACCAATTCAATCCTGAACCGCCATACCATGCGATTCTGACAGTCGTTTCTTCAATACTATCTCACCATTTCTTGCTCCCAGGGCGAATTGTAGAAGATTATAACACTAGTGAACTTAGTGCATTCAATTAGGATAACGACATCCCCTCATCGAAGAAAGCTCCATTACGCTCGCATATACCAAGTCTCATTACTCTACCATCCTGAATCTGCACATTCTTAGCCCGATTGCCTTTCCTTACCGGAAATAAAATACTGAATATCTAGATTATACATTGACCAAACCTCCCTTCAAGTCATTCACTGCCCCAACATGTGGGCAACGTCCTACCATCATATTACTACTGCGGAACAATCATTCATAAGCATCAAGGCAACTTGTGCCTAGCCTCAGAGACCTCAGAAGTACCGTTACTGGGCGGAAATAATAAAATCCTTCCACAAGGCGACGATAATAGCTCAAACGACTATACGGGAAGAAACATCCTACACCATATTCATAATATCATTACAATTCTTCAATCCTTGATGAATAGCAAGCGATTTGCATCACATATGATTGAGTTGGAAAGAAACAAAGGCATAAGTCTCAAAGGAATCAAATTGCACGATGATGAATCGAGAAGGGAAGTAATCCTAACAGTCCTGCACCTCCCGAAGATAAGTAAAAATGTCTCTGTACCGATCTGCGAGATTCTACTAGACTTGCTCATGACTCGTAACACCCTAGGAACCTAGTTCTCTGATACCATGTTGTCACGACCCAAAATCCACTAAGGGTCGTGGTGGTGCCGGACACCGTTATAAGGAAATCCAACTAAAATACTTAATTAGATTTCAATTTAAACAATTTTGAAAACCAAGATTTTCCTTCTTATTTCGTACGTAAAAAGATAGCTGCTTCAATTCAAATTTAATAATAAGTACTTAATACAAATATTTCAAAACCATCACAGAACCTAGTGTCACAAGTGCATGACAATTTTTAAGAGATAATACAATACAATATTCATCAGAATTATACAATGGACAGAAAGTAAATACAATTTACCGATGGACAATACTAGCTGCGGGCCGCCTCGAATAATGCAACTCACCTAGTCCCCGAATCATCCATGCTGCTGCGCCTAGTAGGCCACTAGTTACATATATCTGTGCAATCAAAATGCACAGAAGTGTAATATGAGTATGAAAACAACATGTACTCAATGAGTATCCCGTCTAATCTCGAAGAAGCACAGACGAGACGGTCGCCTTCGACACTTACTAGTGGTCCAATAATGATGTCAATAACTCATTAATTCGTGAACTTTATAAACATGATTTTAATCCAACCTTCATTTTTCTCCTATTTGCTTAACAAAACTAGAGAGAGGAAAGAGGGGTTCTAGAGAGAGAAGTCCAATTATCTTCAAAGATTGTTCCAATCGTTTGGTCCGGAAGATCCTAAGGCAAAAATTCATCTTTCCCAAATCTCTACGAGGTAAAAACCCTAGCTATATTCCTCTAATCTTTCAGTTTTCAAAGGTAGAGAAAGAATTGCACACAATAGCTTTTGGAAATGGAATGTGATAGCTTTTGGAAATTGAATGTGATACTCATGCATGTTATTGAACTTGAATTTTAGTAAAGAGAAGTGGGTAGGAGTAAGAGTATGCAAAAACGGAAGTCGGCAACTTAGGATAACTTGGGTGAGCTTAAGTAAGAGATTAAAGGAAGTAAAAAAAATCGACTCCAGGTATGTATGACTAACTTTGATTCTTGTGAAATCGCCCTTATATGTGCAATTTTTGGCATGTGTTAATTTGAGAGATTGCGCATAATTCTTTGATTTTGTTGTTGGGTATTCAATTGATGTTGAACTATGTGTGGTGTGGTATGGAATATGAACCGAAAGATAAAAAGGGAATTGAAATTGGTAAAGACTTGAGAATAATTGTTGTGATGGCATATATGGTTTCCTGTGGGAAAGAAATGAAACACTTGAATTGTGATAAATTGTTGAACATAGCAGTGTGGGTACTCTCGAGTGTGTAAATATTGTAACTTGGTCGTGATATCGGTTTGAAAAGTATTAGAGAACATGAACCAATTTATAAATTGCTTATTTGCACTTGTTGTGATCTTGTGTAGTGCCTTGTTTGCTGTTTGTAATTGTTGTGATTGAAACTATACGGTGGATCGGGTTGCGCGCCGCAACACGAAGTAATAAGGTGTGGGTTGGGGTGATAAGGGTGGTCGAGGTAATAAGGGTGGCCGGGGTAATAAGGATGGAAATCGATCGAAATCTCTACTGAATTTGATATAAAATCATTTATGTGAAATTGTGAAAGGAGACAGCAGGAGAGTTTGTAACCTGTGGGGCACTGATTGCCCCTTTGTTTGACTTGATTGTGCTTTTTCGTGTTTGTTTGGTTGTTGCCTTCCTGTTGATCTTTAATTGTGCTTGAGTCGAGAACTACTTGAAACAAAGAAAATGTGGGCACATGGTTGACTGACTTATTTATTTTCTTGGTGTAATCATTTGTTGTCTTATCATCGTGATGTACTTTTAATGGCTTGAGTTTACTTGGGACAAAGCTTGTCCATAGATACCAGTACAATTCCAGTGTATTGACGTCCCTTTTTCCGGGGACGTTACATTCGTGTTATGATTGTAGGTGGATCAGTAGCAGGTACTACAGCTCATCAGCAGTAGCATCCTTCATCTTCCACTGCCCGTTTTTGTGAGCCCATTTCTTCCTCGTGGCTCATGCCACTTTTGTTTTAGACTTCATTTTGTTTTTGTAAGGTATAGTCGGAGCCTTGTTACTGGAAAGTATTGTATCATCCATTGTATATCCTAGAGGCTCCGTTGACATGTAAAATGTGGGATTTAAGCCTTATGTATATATTATGTCGGGCATTGTAAATTGTAAACTTGTTAGTAAATTAATCGTGTGGTTATGTTTGTACAATGTGAATTCAGTTATAATTGGTAAGATCTTTGGCTTATGAGTAATAAATAACACCGAGGTAACACGTGGGATAGAAAGGCACCCAGGTCCGCTTGACTGGGGCTACGCGGTCAGGCACCGGTCATGTCCCTCGAATTGGGGCGTGACAGTTTATTCAAATAAAACCACTTTCTCTTGCAACAATTTAGGAAAAGAAGTTTAATCCTTTTTTAAATTTATTTATTAATTCAATGTGTTTTAAGCAATTCGAGTTGTCAATAAGTTTACAATTAATTCAAGTATAACATGCATTTGGGTCCTAGACTACCGGAACAATAGCATAATAGTAGCTATGCCGGACTTTCATCACCTCGTGTATACGTAGCCCCCACAAATAGGAGCACATAACCAATTAATTCACCTATAGGGACAATTTAAGGTTAGAAAGGACACCTCGCTCCAAACGTACATAACCGGCATTCCACGCCCTTCAGAAGACTCGAATCGATGCACAACGCTCCAAAACTAGACAATAACTATGTAAATCCATTAATATATGCTAAGGTACTCATTATAATCCAATTTATAACAATTCTTAACCCTGATTGAAAACTTGGCAAAAATACCCTCAGGCCCACGTGACCGGATTTCAAAATTTCTTGAAGATAAAGTTTTTACCCATGAACACACGAAGTCAAATATATGATTTTCGCTAATTCTATACTAAAAATCATAGTAAAAACCCAAGAACAATAAGTTTCTAGGTTTTCTCTCAAGTCCCAAGTTTTCTACAATTTCCTTCCCTAACTCCATATATAAACCTTGTATTTAACTCAAAGATAGCATAAGTTACTTACCTCATAATGAGTGATAAAAATGACACCTCAAAGTTGCTCCCAATCGGCTCCGGTGAAAGAAAATGGGGTTGAAATGAACCCAACCCCAAATTATTAAAAGACCTTACCGCCTCAGCTGTTTCTGCACATGTGGTCCCTTGACCGCTTTTGCGGTTCCGCAGGTGCGATTCAAAATACCACTTTTGCGGTCCTCCCTAGGCCGCCCTTTTCAGTCACTGCGCCACGTCTACCGCAGGTGTGGTCCCGCATCTGCGGCACCCTGACCACATCTGCGATCCCATCTCCCTTCACCAAATCCTGCATTTGGTGCTTTGTGGTTGCTACTACGGCTCCTCACCTGCGGCCCAATTCTCGCAGGTGCGATTATGATAACAACCAGCACTTCAGCGTTCATCCAAACTCTAAATTCGACCCTTTAATCATTCAGAATCCACCGAGGCACCCGGGACCCCAACCAATCATACCCACTAGTCCCATAACACATTACGGACTTGCTCGAGGCTTAAAATCACATCAAACAATGGTAAAATCATGAATCAACCTCCAATTCAAGCTTTAAGAACTTTGAACTTCAAACTTCTACTTTCAATGCCGAAACCTATCAAATCACGTCCGATTGACCCCTTGCACAAAAGTCATATTTGACATTACGGACCTATTACAACTTCTGGAATTGGATTCCGACTCCGATATAAAAAGTCCACTTCCGGTCAAACTTCTCAAAACCTTCAATCTTCTAACTTTAGCCAAATGACTCCAACATGACCTACAGGCCTCCGAATCCACTTCTGATAGCACTCCCAACTCCAGAATTACCATACGGAGCTACTCCTAGTCTCAAAATCGAAACGGACATCGATAACATGGAAATGCACTTCAAGCCAAACTTATGAAATTTCTTCTAAATGCTTGCTTCTACAATAAGCGCCAAAACTCTCCCGGGTCATCCAACACCCGCTCCAGGCATACACTCAAGTCCGAAATTGTCATACGAACATGCTGGAACCTTCAGATCCCAATTCCGAGATCGTTTACTCAAAAATCCAATCTTAGTCAATTCCTTCAACTTTAAGCTTCCGAAATGAGAATTCTCTTTCCAAATCAACTCCGAACTTCCCAGAATTCAATTCCGACCACGCGTACAAGTCATAATATCTTAAATGAGACTGCTCATGGCCTCGGACTATTGAACGACGCGTTAGAGCTCAAAATAACCGGTCGGGTCATTACAGAATACAGTCAAAATTGAACCGACATCTATTGCATGAGAAACGACTCCCAACTGAGTTAATTATCTTTTTTAAAGTTTCTCTATCACATACTATATACTAATTAAAGTTTAATTTTTATTTTCATTTTCACCTTCAAGCTCCCAACTGAATTAACAACCTTTTGCATGTCCTTAATCTTAGGCAAATTTTAGCTAATCCATTCATTTATATAATTGGTTCTTAGCCACTAAAAAGAACAATAAATCAACTAATTGTTCATTGAGTTAAATATTCATGAGCTTTTATTCCAATATAACTTTGGGGATCTGAGATTTTTCATATATGTAAATGATCTCAAATCTCAATTCCCAAATAATACAACAAAATTAAAAATCAAAATCAAAATCATGTCTTTTTCAGGAACTCAAACAAAATGCAAGGCATGTGATAAAGCTGTGTATGCTGCAGAGGTTATATCTGCAAGTGGTGTTAATTATCATAATACTTGTTTCAGATGTAGCCATTGCAATGGACGACTTGCTGTAAGATTTTACAATCCTTTCATTTCTTCAATATTTCATGAATTTTTATTGTGAAATGTTGTTGTTAATATCAAGTTAATTTGACGGTAAGCTTTGAAGGAACAGTAAAGTTATTTTCTTGTGATCTATAGTTCAAGGTTTCGAGCCGTAGAAGTAATCACAAACGTTTGCATTAGAGTAGGCTATCTACGTCACGCCCCTTGAGGTGTGGCCCTTACTCGGATCCAGTGGTAAAGCCATGAATTTTTTCAAGGGTGTTCAAAGTTGAAAAAGTAAAAATTAAAAAAAAAATTGACAAAGGATGTTCAATATATTTTATGTACCTCTAAAACTTGATATTTTATCTTTATACATAGTGTAATTTTCCAACAAATGGTGGTCGATTGACCACCCTTATCAAAGTGTAGATTCGCCCCAACACGGACCCTGTGTGAATGTAGATTGCCTTGTGCACGAGGTTGCCTCTTTTTTTTTTTTTGTAATATTAGATTAATCCAAAACGAAGAATTAACCCAAATAGTTGCTCAAACAATCATTTAAAATAAAATTATCGATAGATGTATAATGTATATGCATAATAATCCATATAAAGTAAGTATATATCCATATATATCAGTATATAATGCAAATTACATATTTTAATCATAGATTTGACGCCTACCTTGATTTCCAATCTTGCCTCCCGTGATCTTACTTGCAATCACACACAAGCTGAATTAATATCGAATAAATAATAAATAGAAGAAAAAGGTACAATTTTATTTTTCTATGTAAAAGATCATCAATTTTGGAACTTATAATTCATTTATTTTGTTGATGTGCCTTTGAATTATAGTTGAGCAATTACTCTAGCCTAGATGGAGCTTTATTTTGCAAGCCACATTTTGAACAGCTTCTCAAGGAGAAAGGAAGTGCTTCCTTTAAGTCCACATCACGTTAGTTTTTCTAAATCTTTTACTATTTTTATATTTTTATTATTTTACTCGACTAATTATTTGTTTTTGATATATCAATGTGCAGTTGGGAGGAACAATGACCTGGTATGTATCTTATGCCTAATTTAATAATTACTGCTTCTATCCTAATTAATGTGATATTTCACTTCTTTATATTCAAATTATATGAATTTTAATCAATTTTTAAAACATTTTTTATTATCAGACATGAGAATAATTTACATGGTCATACCCTACTATTTTCTTTTCAACAAATGATGTGACTATACTTCTTTTGAGCTGATGGTCTATCAAAATAATCTCTTTACCTTCACAAATTAGGGATAAAGTTGTGTACGTACTAAGTTTATTGCTGTTGTTATTGTTGAGATGAGAAAATTTGCAATTTAAAATATTTTTTGTATAGTTTTGAATATTTTAAATTTAATTTTAAAATATCGAGTTGATTTGATTCAATTTAACTTCAAAAATTAGTCAAATAATTGATCTTGGAGATGTGAAAAGTACTACATAAATTGGGGCGGAAGATGTATTTTTTGTAAAAGAAAAATGTTGATAATATTTTCATCTACTTATATCTAATATTTGTTAAATGGAATTTGTTATACTAATTTTATACATATTAAGAATGTTCAAGTTTCATCTTTATATATTGTTGTGATTACAGAACAGAAACTCTAGCAAATTGTCCTCTCTATTTTCTGGCACTCAAGAAAAATGTGCAGCATGCAAGAAAACTGTGTACCCATTGGAAAAGGTACGGAATTTTAGTGTATTGTTGTAAAACTAATTTAATTTAACAAATAGAGATGACTCGTAATTAATCCAATTGTTGGACTTGGACCAACTCGACCCATATATTGGTAAAGAGCTCTCTTTTTTTTCGCCGATATGATTATTGTGACACATTAAAATAGCCATGAAATAGATGTCATATGTGTGAAGAACATTGAGATTGCTTCTTCCACAGTCAAGGGGCATGACTAGATGGGTTAGACATCTCTGTCATTAATAAGAGGTCTAGGATTCGAACCACGGGAATGAAGAAACTTCTGACATGAAGCGTTTTACCATTAAAAGGGCCTTACATACTGTAATTAAATATGAATTAGTCAGGCCAATGAAATCCGAGTACCAAATAATCGATTATACCAACCAAAAAAAAAAAGAGAAAGAGCCTTTCTTCTTCTTTGCGTGTTTGCCCTTTATAGTTTTTCAATATGGCTTCTTTTTCAATCCTGCATAGAAATGCTTTTCTTGAAGCGAGAATTTATAAGAAATAACCTCCCTACCTTCACAAGGTAGATTAAGATATATGTAGTAGATTAAGATATGTGTACACGTTATCTTTTCCATACCCCACTTTTATGGGAATATACTAAGTGTGTTTATCGTGTTAGCCCTTCATGGAATATAGAGTTTTACTATTTCACTTTCACAAGAGTGTTTTTTCTTCTTCTTTATAACATTTAATTCAAATACTCTATATAGATTTTAATAAAATATATGTATGATTTTTAAAAACAGGTGACCGTAGATGGAGAATTTTACCACCAATCTTGCTTCAAATGTGCACATGGTGGATGCAAACTTACAACATCATCATATGCAGCATTAGATGGACTTCTCTATTGCAAACCTCATTTCTCTCAATTATTCAAAGAAAAGGGTTCCTATAACCATCTCACAACAACTACAAACAAAAAAAATAGTGGATCAAATGAAGAACAAGAAAGCTCTACTACTACTGAAGCTGAACCACAGGCTGCAGAAGAGACTCAAGACTAGTCATAATTATGAAATAGTGTTGTTAATTATTGTCAATGAGACTAATTATCTTGAGGAGAATACGTGATTATATTGGTTTTCTTATTTGTTTTCTTTGTTTGCAATTTTGTAAAGCCTGTTAAGGCACCTTATACTTTGTATGCTTTTTCTCAGTATTGCTTTAATAAGAAATCCATTATTTGTCTTACTTTTTTTTGTTTAACTAACCAATAAACGCATAGTTCACTGGCTAAGTAGGTTCAAAATCTTATCTATTGAAAACAATCTTTTTATTTACACAAAGTAAGAGTAAGCTCATCAGCGTACACAGTATCCTCCCCAAACTCCATAGATAGGTTATATGTATCCATATTATATTTTGATGATCTAATAAACTTAATGTTAAGAACCAGATAAGGAACTTGTTACACATCCTCAAGTACTTAAGATCAACAAGTCTCAAAACCGAGGACATGGTTCAATTCTTCAGAGCTAGAGAAATAGCAGAGGGAACATATGGACACCAATTCCCTTGGTGACTGTATCAGTCAACCCCCCAACAGTTGTAAAGTTGGTGTCTGCACGTGCAATAGAGCAAACAGTGTGAAAGTCAATGTTTAGGGATTCCCTTGTACCAAACATGCTTACATCATTCATGTGATGTCACCTATGCAATATTAACATTGAAGCAAAGGTAAAACATCACACACACATTCAAGAATCATTGAGCATTCTCTCAAAGTGAGTGATCAATCTGGAAGTGATTCTCAAGGGTATCAAGAACAAAGAACAACATAACAACTGACTAGTTCCATGTATTGAGTCATTACATGTCCTTAATCATGTTGCACATTTGATAAAGTTCTTTACTTGTAATTCCTACTTAGCTTAGTTAGAAGCATTGTGTAGAAAACCTTTGTGAATCATAAACCTTTATGTGTGTGTCATGGCTAGAGTTGTAAACCATTGTAATAGAGATATTATAAAGTAGCTTGTGAAAGAGTTGTTACAAGTTAGTGAGGGATTAAGAGGTTAATTCATATGTTACAATAGGTTGTAATATGAAGTTTGCTCAGTGGTGACGTTGAAATCCTATAAGGGTACGTCGTAGTTTTTAATCTCGTGAGTGTGTCATTTAATTATTGCAGCGTGCGTATGTTCTGTGGAAACTAATAGAGAACCTGATTCTCTATATAGTTTGGTGGACCCTTAGTTTCTACCAATTAGTATCAGAGCAGGTTCTTTCTATCACGCTAACACTTAGAAAGGATTCTTATGGATGTGCCGCCAAACTTTGAAGAAGATCAATCTACCTACAGACCACCAAGATTCAACCGAGTGTATTTTGGACTTGGAATTATTGCAGGATTCAGCTGTTGTGCACAGGTCTGCATGCTTCACAAATTGCGTAGCCAGTCTCGCAAATGCGAGCTCACAAATGTGAAACCTCCATCGCAAATGCGAAAAAGGACCTGGGTAGGCCTGATCGCAAATGCGACTACTTGCCTTGCAAATGCGACGCCCGTTTCGCAAACGCGACGCCCGTTTCGCAAATGCAAAACCCTCCTTTGATGCCTGAGGTTACAAATGCGGCCCAATCATCGCATTTCTCATATCGCAATTGCGAGACTCCCTTTTCAATTCCCAATCTAGCAAAGGTCGGGGTTTTGCGATTGCGAACCTCAGTTCGCAATTCCCAGATTTGAGACCTGCAACTTTTATACTTAGAAGAATTTCAACCCATTTTTCACATCTTTTCAAAACACAAACTCCCTAGGGCGATTTTTTAAGAACAATTATTCTTTCAAAACGATTGTAAGTTAATTTTAACTCATTTTCTTCAATCATTAGCATCTTTTAACATAATATCAACTCAAAATTAATGATTTTCATGTGGATAATCGGATATTTTGGGTAAAACTTGGTTTATTCAAAAATGAGGAATTTGGACCTCGATTTAAGGTCTGATTTTAAAATAAATTATATATTTGGGTTCGTGGGGGAATGGGTAAACGGATTTTTGTTCAAAGTAGATGTTCAAAATGTGAATTCATTGACAAGAGTGGAGGGTTTGGGCAGCACTTCTACTATCTCCCAGCTTATAAACGCTCAAAGCAGTGCCACTGAAGAGACAAAGAAGTTGAAGGCAAGGAATTCCATTCTCGAAGGTCAGCTCAGTAAGGTTCATGAGACACCTGGTTCTAGTAGCTCAAAAGCACAGAGGTTGCTCCTGTGACAAAGAAAATGATGACATCACGAAACAGGTTGAGGACCTGAAGGAGAGGCTGCTTAACGAGAAGGTGTCAGCTAATGCTCAAATGGACATCCTTCTTAGAATGATTTCCTCTTCATCTGTGCCTTCCCTTCTAGTTCTCTCTAAAGAGTGTTCCCTTTCCAGTGTCAAGTTCTTAGTGTTTGTCCTCTATGTTAGTTCTGATGATGTTTATGAATGGTACCATTTTGCTATTTTTCTTTTATGGATGTTTCGGTAACAATAGAATTGTCCCCTGCTTAATATCCAAAATTAATGAAAGTTTTGTCCCTTTGTTGTGTATGTCTTGCTCTGTTTTTAGTCATGTTTGGATAACCCATATGGCATGAGTTAACGAAGCTAGACTTATTCTTGCTTATTGCTTGTAACTGATCTTTTTATAATGTCTGTATACGGTGAAATCAAAGGGTCCAATTTATTGTCACTGAGGTGCCTCAGGAACTCTCCTCAGAGGCATGAGGTCGCGGACGAGTATCCACCCTCGAGGGTCGTTGAAACTCGATGTAAGAGTAGTAATGATCTTGATGGTGGTAGAAATGGGGAGTTCCCAAGGCACGCAGCTAGTACTGACAGAGCCTAGTATTACCTAGTTGTCCCATCTCCATATCTTTATAATTAATGCATGTTGTACTATGATGGAATTCCCCTCCTATATAAAGGGGATCCCTGTCACTTTGTAAGCCCTGTTGCTTTAGTTGCTCCAAATGAAATATACAAGAGCATCCCCTCTGCTCTCTAAAATACTCTCTTGATATTATTGCTTTTATTCACTATCTTCATATTTGTTCATCATTTATAGTTTCTCATTGGCCATAAAGAGCCTTCGTTGATTTTATTATAACTGTTATTCATACTCCTATCACCCTTGCTAGCTCACAACCGAGCTTTGGAATTGGCCCCGAGACCCCCGAATCGACAAATGGAGGCCCCGAATCTTAACTTATTGGTTTGATTATCACCTTATCTTTAACTCTTATTTCATCTATAAGTCTCATATACACAGCATCAACTGCTTAACATCTAGCATAAAAATAGATCACGTATTTTTAGACTCCCATAATCAAATTTAATTATCATTACCATTTTCAAGGTAAACAGTTTGGCGCCCACCATGGGGCTAAAAATAATAGTTATTATTTTCTTGTTGGTTTCATTACACAACACAAGTTATCTTTCATGTTTTTCTTGTTCAAGATCTTCAATTTTAGGTTGAAATGCCTAGCTTAGTATATAGAGTTGAAAACGACAACCTCGAGAACCACGGAGATGACGATGTGACTGATCCAGGTGTAGGTGTACCACCACAAAACCTTGAAAACGCACCAGGATCAATCCCAGCGAACGCAGTTTCATACGACGCCCAACATGTCAATATAAGCTCATGTACCAACATGAACATGCACCAAGGGGATCCACAAGAAGCTTAGAAAATCCCAGCTAGGGAAGAATGTGAGGTGAGCCTTCATGTTATTTTGAAATGTTGCAGGCACAATAGCTAGTTATTTATCAGTTGCAAAGTCACCAGAAAACTTCTAGCACAGTAGCACCGGGGACAGCTCCCCCGGTGAACAGGAATGGAGAGATCAAGCAATAACGGGTTGATGGATGATCGTGTCATCGTAAAGATGCTTAAGGACCTCACTAGAAGAATCGAATCAGGCGAGAAAATAATAGAAGCCAACGATAAGAAGTTCAAAACTTACTACTCCAGGGTCAACCAGATTCCAGGAGTGCCCCCAATCTTAAAGGTGTAGACTCAAAAAAGTTTGTGCAAAAGTCGTTCCCAGAAGAAGCAGCCCTAAAATACATTCCAAAAAAGTTTAGAATGGCAGATCTTTCAAAATATAACAATACCTCGAAGAGCACGTTACCACTTACACCAGCGTAGTAAAGGGCAACGACTTGAAGGATGATGAGATCGAGTCTGTCTTGCTGAAAAAGTTCGGAGAAACACTTTTTAAAGGGGTAATGATGTTGTATCACAACTGTCGATGCCCCTCTTTTTTCCTCGCGGAATCGGGTTCATGACATTCGGGGAGAGTCACTACCTAATGGGATGGGTTTTTGGATTTTAGAGAGTCACTACCTAATAATTATAGTGCATTAAGACACTTTTAGAAGAATTGAAAATGCAGACCAGAGTTTTGGGTATGGTCTTGAAATTATCTCGAGGGGAAGGTGTTAGGCACCCCTCAAGATCCACTAGTGTGATTCCCGGCCATGCTACAATTGTGACTTTAAATGCAAACGCGAATAAACAAACAAGTATTGAAAATACTAAATAAGAAGCATAAAAGGGTTAAAAAAAGTGATGAAATTCAAAAAGTGAGTAGTTTGGTTATAAAAGGAATATGCAAGTAAGGGGAAAGGGGTCAAGGGTCAAGCAATTAGTGCACGCAACCTGAAAATCGTGTGAGAAACAGAAGTGGAAAGTGCAACAGCTTTTAAAATTCTGAAAATTGTTAAACTAAAAAAGAGGGAGGGGGTCCTAGGTTTATACATTACATGGATCATTCGCACAACACTGGTACCCAATTGTACACATAGTGTTATCGTGTAATCATCATCTCCATATCTACCCTTCCAACCCCATTAAGGTGTCAAAGCACATAACGATATCCTTTACTTATTTCATGCTATTACCCGTCCCAATCCTATCAATCATGGAGGCAAATGGACTATTCGAAAGGGAAAGGGGTTTGGGGCTTTTAGAAGTTTCAAAGGATAAAATGCTAGGGTGTCAATCAAAACAAATAGTTGCAAATAGAAGGGGGTCAAACAAGCATTCAGGGCTCAAAATATGCCTCCATAAATCATCACAATCACAGAGTTTAGCACGTCTTTCACTTACTGATTTTGGTCTTATTTAAATAAAGCGACAAGCGGATTAATTCAACGCATATTTTTAGGCAAAAAGTCTAAATTAGGCATACTCGAATGCAGTTGTTTGAAAGCTGATCTGATTGACTTAAGTGTTAATTAGAACTAGGTGAGACATATAGTGACTTTAGAAACAGATTCATGAACTTAACAGGGGTTACTGATTTTTAATGGGAAGATATGAGTTGCATAGAGTATTATCTTTATTTAGGTTCAAAACTTCAGATAGACATGCTTTCTATGTGGATGATGATTTGGACACCCTTTAAACATTTAAAAAATTCCTATTAGCATGGTATCTATTTGCAGTTTTATTATTATTTCCCTACAAATGGTTTGCCTAATGTCATTTGCAGAATGCAGCGATTTAGTAAACCATATTTTATATGAGACAGCAGAATAATTAGGAATTGACCTATAGGCAGGATATCTACGCGTGTTTGTGAGAATTAAATATTAAACCTATGAACATGATTTCTAAATGTGAATTTTGCAGAAATTAAAGCTAAAACATATTGGCATGATTTCTAGGTGGGAATGCAGAGATGAGAGTTAAAACATATAGGCATGATCTCTAGGCGGATATGCGTGAATGAAAATTAAACCTATAGGCATGATTTCTAGGTAGGAATGTAGAGATAAGAGTTAAAACATGTATGCATGATCTCTATGCGGATACGTGTAAATGAAAATTAAACCTATAGGCAGGATCTCTACCCTTGGTGCAGAAACTAAATCACCTTCCCCTTTCTTTACTAAGTTCCCCAGAGTTTGTACAAAATATTACAACCCAAAAGAAATAACTGAAATAATAAAAATACAGCAGGAATCCTCAACTACATACGAGAAGCCTAATCCAGACTTGAGGCCTAATAATATGAAATTGATCCACTTCCGAGATCTAGATTTCCAAGCATTCTCTTACTAAGGTGTTTCAGAGATCCAAGGGATTTCAGGAACCCTAGGCAGTGCATACACCCAAGATATTCATAGAAATTTGAGT